>PNEQ01080119.1:0-45474 GCA_003012365.1 Medauroidea extradentata | reverse complement strand
GCTAGGAGGCACGAACACGGACGTGCTGGAATGCGGGGACTCGGCAGGGCGTTTCTCGACCAACGTGGGGGGTAGTATCGTGTGCAACAACACTAAAAAGGTGGTGATCCGCGACAGATTGAGAACGCTGCACATCCCTAATTAATAAACTAATGAATATTTAGCTGGTAGTATGGAGTAAAATGCTTTGTAAATTTATCAGTATCTATGTTGCGTACAATTTTTAGGTTATAAACGTCAATTAACCAGCTTTTTAGGCACGTTGGATCCTGGTGTATCCCTCCGCCGCTCGGCAGAGTAAGTCCGTGTGTTCGCCCAGGAAGTGACAGTTGTGTTTCATCGGAGCTCGTGACCGGTCGCCGGGAGATGGCCGGCTAAGTTTTTCTTATTTGAGTTGTTAATCAGCAGTTGTGATTCATCGGAGATCGTGACCGGTCGCCGGGAGATGGCCGGCTAAGTTTTTCTTGTTATAATTGGTCAGTACAGTCGTCGTACATCGGAGCTCGTGACCGGTCGCCGGGAGATGGCCGGCTAAGTTTTTCTTATTTGAGTTTGTTAATCAGTAACAGTCGCGATACATCGGAGCTCATGACCGGTCGCCGGGAGATGGCCGGCTAAGTTTTTCTTATTTGAGTTTGTTAATCAGTTCAGTCACGATTCATCGGAGATCGTGACCGGTCGCCGGGAGATGGCCGGCTAAGTTTTTCTCGGGAGTTGAATAGTTGGAGCGTCATGGCGGAAGGAGGAGGACGTGCTGGACGGGGCAGAGGGGTTGTGAAGCCTAGAGGGCGAATTCGGGAGTAAACCGTTTGAAAAACTTAACCTCCAAAATATATAAACAACAGCACGTGACGGCGAGAAGTATCAGGCCCAGTCACATTCTGCCGCCCCGAACAGGGACATCATAACCTCCAACATCTAGATAACCTACACAACACGGCGACGTAAACGTACATAGTAGCAGAAGAAACAGCGGCACCGTTACATCTGGCGTCCCCGAACAGGGACGTCTAGATAACCAATAACAACAACAACGTAGACGTACTACGAGTAGCGGTAGCAGCAGAAGCAGCACCCGCTACAATTAACTTTGTATTATTGAGTATGTCATATTAACGGGATATTTGTTAATGAGTTCTGACTGTACATACATATGAAACAATACTGTTAAGAAAAATTTTGCCCAAATGTGGTTATTGCCAGAGCAAAAAATAATATTACATGCAAGGCTGATCGTCGCAGAGCAGCGGTAGAATTGTCTCATAGCGTATTCCAATTACTGCACCCAAATGATCCCGGTGCGCACCAGACGGGTGCAGCGTGTTCCAATTACCAGAACTCCCGTTGGTTGCATTTCTATTTTCGTATTCCAATTGAGAGTTGCACTCTATGGGTGCGCACCGAGAGCAGTTTTGGCCGCACCGTCTCTCGAGACGGTGCGGCAAATGAGTGCAATTATGGTGGCGACCTGTGATTGTGTAAACAAAAGAAAATATTTTCTGTGGGGGAAATTACGCAATTATATGACTGTTGGGAACTTAAAAAATGCAAAGAAGTTTATGTGATGCCAACATACAGCGATTATTTTAATATCTGTGTTTGTTATTAAAATTATAGTAAGGTTAGTAGGATTGAGTTGTCCGCACATTTATTTACAGATAGATCAAGAAGAAAAATTGTAGTAAAGTAACCTCTCAAATTTCGTAGGCTTAAATTTAGGCTGTTTTGGAGTACCTATGGTTAAAGAATTTTGTGTTTCAAGTTATTTGTTGCCACAAATGTTTTGCACTGTAAATGTGGCGTGTTCCAATTGTTTGAGCATAAACAATACACACTCGTTGGGGGCAATCACGTGACTATTGCATATTTTCAGTTTTCGGGGCGCCCCCGGAGCAGTCAATTGGAATACGCCATCACATTAGGGAAGACCCGGGTTTGATATCTGGCTTCAGCCATCCTGATTTCGGCTTTCTAGGATTTTCCAAAATTACTCCAGGCGAATGCTGGGATGATTCTTTACACAGGCCCTGGCCGACTCCGGCCCGCTCCCCCCGTGTACCTCGACCAAGACCTTATGCTGTTCGAGGGCACGTGAAGTGACCAAATTAAATATGTAATTTAACTAATTATAAAAGCACAAACATTTTATACAAAATGAAAATACCAGAGTTGCTACAAGCAGGAAATGATAGCATTATGCTTTATGCAAAAATGGTGGGAGCAAAGAAAAGTGACTGGATTTAATTTAGATATTATATCTACTGCGCTTTTGTTTCGTGTCAACGTTGTGTCCCTTGTTGTTTTCTGCTTGTGTCTGACATAATACTGGTTTTGTTTTGCCTTATTGGTGTCTCATCATATTTTTATTTCTTTATTTTGTGGGTCATACATTTTACATTTTTCTTTTGTTTTCTTATCTGTTTATCCTTGTTTTTATTTGACCCGATTCCATTTATGGAAATTTATGCGGTGTAAGTTTCCTGTTGACTAAAATATACTTTGCTTATTTATGTTTTTCTGTTATCTTTAGTTTTCTTTTACAGTTATCTATATCGCAATGGAATATGTCCGAGAAACTAAATCCAGTCATTCTCTCTTACTGCACAGTTCTATCAAAAATTAAGAACAGTGACATTACATGCTGCACGAATGTTGTATCAGGGTTCTACCATCTCAGTAAAGTTACCTGACTGCTCTGACCTTTTTTTTTCAACTTGTTTGTGCCACCTGGCTGATAAGCAGGCTCGTCTTCCTGGCCTTCTTCACTGGACGTCGACGTCTTCTTCTCTGAGGGTGGCAAAGGCGAGCATGCAAAAGATGATCGGGACAGTTTGTCATCATTGTCGACGTCCACAGACACGTGGTCCACTGACTCCAGCGTCTCTACCTCGTAGCCTGTTAAACAGTAACACAATGTGGCAATGAACAAGTTTGCACCATTATGATCATAAATTAAAAGTCCCAAATCTATTACTAAAATTGTCAATGTTTACTAAGACTTTAATTGGCCAGTACACATAGCAAGAACTGTATGGCATCACTATCACTTATTCAAAACAAAGTAAGCCCTTCCAAATATATTTGGAAAGAATCAGGAACAAACACAGACTATAGGTTTGGTTGGAGGGAATATTCTCTAGTGCACATAAATTTGGTGAATTGAGAAGATGCACTAATATATCTTAATTTTATGATATACTGTAGTACTAATCAACACAAATAAAATAATGTTCACTTGAAACAATATTGACACTATACAGAATATTTAAAAAACAGTGGGCATCACTGCAGGAACAAATTCCCCGTAAGTAGTAGACAATGCAAAGTTTTAGTACAGCAATGGTTCCGAGAGACATTGTTTCAGAGTTCTGGTTTTCAAAGAATGATTTTTCAGCTGGCATCTCTCCTCACGTGTTAAATTACAGTATTTTATTTCTCCTTTTTTTTTATTCTGAGAAGAAATATGTAAAACTTGCATTCATCTTGTTCTGCAGTACTAGCATAGAATTTGTACTTTTAATGTATATTTAGGCTACAATCAAACATATTTTTACCCTCTTAATTTCCTAGACCGACTGCTGCCTAAATATACGTTAAAAGTGTAACTGGGATACTTGTAGTGGAGCACAAGGTAAATGTAATTCACGCTACTATAGTAAATTACATATTTTTCTTGTAAGAATTCAGAAAAAGTGAACAGTTAAATATTTCAACAAGCAGGATGAGACCCCGCCTTAACCAGCATGTCTTTATTTTTGTAAATATGTAGTCGCAGTCACCACAAAAGACAAATTATAGACACCCTGACAGTTGTAATTCTGAGATAAAGAGTGCACAATGTACTGAGCGATACATGTGATGACTGAGTTTTGAGTGTAATAAGGATTGTTAAAAAGGGCCAATATAGGTGATCTTCGTGTACGTTCCTCGCAGAGGCATGAGATGTCCATTTGTGGCCTGGATGAATGCGGGTAACGGATCTTTTGCAACATCTCCTTTAAGGGCCTCGCTTACCATGTGCTTAAAAATGTGTTCAAGGATGTACGTAAATACATTTTCTTTAACTAAACTGTTCCACATATGCCTATTGCATCAATATACGAAAAGAAAATACACTTCAAACGATAGTGAAAGGTGGTTTCAAAGCATCAAGTCGATTAGAAAAATCACTTCGGAGCCCCTCAAAATAGCTCAAATATCTTTTTCTAACTGTTATATCTTTTTTTTAAAAAAAAAAAAACTGGATTTATGTAAATCTACTGTAGAAACAAGCAATGGCCTCAGCTTAAAACTCTCCACCCATAAAATGATTGGGTCACCACTAAAAGTGTCAATCAGACAAGAGATATATGATACCGCTGCATGCAGTTTAAGTGTCTTACAGTAGAAACGATATTGCACCAGATAAGCCAGTCAATGTCGCACTTAGTGTTGTGCCTCACTCGCACAAAAACACAGCCAGTAGGCAGATGCCGTAAGGACATGTCAAAATGCAGGTCGCTTTCATATCTCAAAAACCACATATTTTTTAGTCTACATCTTACGAGGATATTAATTTCTGCAGTGAAGCCCGCCATTTCGAAACACTGTATAGTTTCGTTTATCAAACATTCACAAGGGTTTTGGGGACATCCCTGCCCCTGCAAAAAACCAAGGCCTGTTTACTCCTGACGATAGAAACAATAGCAATACGCACCCATTATTTCATCCCCTGAAACTGTGTCGATGCCCGAATAGTTGGGAGCAGGAGTCGCTAGCAGTTCAAGATCATCTTGGAACTCACTCACGGGTTTCTTGGTGCTGTTCCTGTAGTTGCTGACCTTGCCGTTGAACATTTCCCTTTGCAGTTTGCGCCACTTCTGCTGTATCTGGCCGCTGTCCCAACGCTCGATGCCGTGCTTCCTCATCTCCTGCTCCACCAAGAAGAAGTTGCCTCTGTCCTTTGTCGGCAACTCGCTCTGATCCTTCATTATGCTGATGAGTGTCTTGATCTCCCAGGGCTCCCAGCGGGCACGCCTCCTGCTGCCCCCCACCTCCACATCCTCCAGCGACATTGACATGGGATCAATGATGATGTACTCGACATTATCGTCAGTTTCTTCTGGGACAGGAGAAATCTGCAAAGGTAAAAAATAAGCACTCACTATTCACCTAATATTACTTATGTTCACAAAGAAGATGATTTATTAGGTACGTCTGTATGGTTATGAAATAACAAAAAAAATTCTGCCCCCCCCCCCCATGTTTTTCTTCTCATGCAGAGACCGCAGGATGTTGGGCTTATGTGACCACAAGCTCAGCTGGAGCTCATGGTCACTCTCTCTGTATCTCATACAGGTAGGAAGAAAGGAGAGGGAGAAAGAGGGGAAGATAGGAGAGGGGAGAAAGAGAGAGGGAGAGAGGGGAGAAAGAGAGAAGGAGAGAGGGGAGAAAGAGATAGAAGGAGAGATGGGAGAATGAGAGAGGAAGAAGGGGAGAAAGAGAGAGGGAGGGAAAGATGGGGAGAGGAAATAAGAGAGAGGGTGAGAGAGGGATTGAGGGGGGAGAGAGAATGAGGGAAAAAGGGAGAGAGAAAGGAGAGAGAGGGAAAGATGGAGAGGGAGAGAGAGGGGAGAAAGAGGAAGAGAGAGATAGTGGGCTTACACCCTTACTACTGATGTCAGTATACTATATCCATTCCAAGGTTGCAGCAGAAATAAACGCTGTCACAGGTGAGCTCTCGATCGTTGGTAGGCTGGTTAGTAAACAGTGTCGTTGCGCCAGAAAATAGGTCCTACGCTAAATTGCTGTGTTTTAGTTCGAGATAGGTGATTTAATCGTTCATTTGCATTTTTTCATACAATATCACTCTGTGTGTATGAAATACTATATGTGCAAGGAACGGATTAACTACGACTTACGTGACGAAACCAACGTCCGTGTGATTCTATTTCCTCCACAGCGAGGCGCGATTTCGTTTTTTCACTTGACGCCAGTCGATAGCTCGCGAAACACGCGGAGTTGGTGAGACGGTCTGTTGCACAGCCAATGCCGTTCAAGCGCGCGAACAGGCGGAGTGATACTAATTGCAATCTTGGAATGGATAGGAGTATAATACAGTAACATATATTTGTTTCTTGGAAATACAGCTAACACATGCTTGAAACTTCATACAATGGACCACCTTAATCAGCCATGTCTTCAAAAGTCTGTGAGACCAACATTCCTCTGCTAGATTCCAACATTTTTTCTTATTGCAAACAGGGGACATCCTGTAAAGCTCTAAATCAATTATAAAGTAATTAATCTGATGAAATATTCTGAACTCAAGTCACCGCAGTGCTACGTTATATGAATATTCAAAAGTGTATCAAACTGCTAAGACTGCCAAATATTGTTCTTCTGTCTGAAGACGGGAGTAGATGTCAGCTCCCAAAATGTCACAACTATCTTGTCTGTCCTGTGTTCTCATCGTTGTTTTGTCTAGTTTTGTGTTTGTGTTGGTATGTAACTTGTCTTCCTCTTAGTAGGTATAGTGAATGCTGTCTTAATTTTGATTTCCTGAGTTTTCTGTTTTTTGCTGTGGTAGACTATTTGTTTTGAAGTACAGTATTAGTTTTTCATTTACAAGTTTTTAATACAATTTGACACAATTCCTCTTGGGATTTTTTAGGGTTCATTATTTATGTTACGTGTTACTACAGCCAATTCGGCTTGTTTTCCTTTATTGTTTTCCGTGATTTTCAAGACAACATAGCACTGCAATGGCATTATGTCCCCGATATTCAACTAAATCATTTAAACCTATCCCCACTACAAGGATATTTCAAAGATATAAAAGTAACTAATTATAACATACACTTCACCAAAGTGATCCCGGTGCAATGTCTGTTCACGGCCACTCCCAGGTTCTTGCATGTTGTACTTGTGTTAGATAACTCACGCTGGTGGGACGTGAAGGGGAGGTGCAGTTTCCACAACCTTTAATTCTCAGGCAGCTCCAGAATCGACTCAGTCACCATGTTGCTACTCAATAGCTTACAGTAAACATGTAATGTAATGTAATTCCTTTGTACTTTTAAAAAAATCCAAAAATGACGAAAATGTACCTCATTTATGACCATTTTTAAAAAAGACAAAATGACTTTGTTGTGTGTTTTTAAATCTTTTAGCATAGTGCCCATTATATATAATTTCAGTGTAAATTATTTTATTTGAGTAAGTCACTTGGTTTTTGTTAAACCTATGTTCCTGTAACTTGTAAATTCTGACTTTGGCATGCCGCTGTGGGGAAACTGTGAGAGTTAAAAATATTTACAAGTGGAAAATGTAGTCACAAGTAACGTCTATAAAACTAACACTATGCCAAGCAAATATAAAATTTTGAATTTTTGCCACGTGAACGCCCTTAAGGGTCGGCTACATCTCTCAACTGAATATGATACAGTCTGGTCCTATCAGGAGGCTAGTGAGCGTGAATAATAACAGTATTTACGTCTATAGTAGAAGAAAAATAACAGCGTACATAAGAAATGGCACAACAGTTTCCCTTATGACCGTAAATAAATGCATTCCGTAAGTGGGTTGTAGCTTTGTAATCATTACTAATGGTCACTGTGTAAAAGTAACTGTATTGTTTTTTTTTTTATAATTTCTTGTTACAATCACTTGGAGCAACCTGTAACATTTTCCCAAAAATATTTTAATATTTATTAAAATGCAAGTTAAAATAAATGTAATTTAATGTGTTCAGTCATTAATTTGAATGTTTCACATGCAATTTTTTAACCCCAAAAAGGATGGGTATGACAGCCATGTCTTTGGGTTCATAGCTCTCAAACGGATGGACAGGGTTAAATGCTTCTTTTTATTATTACTTGAGCATAAAGTTACTTTAAATATGCTACTGGCGTATCGGACAGAAATTTTACATCAAATAGGCCTAAGCATATGCCATTTCTTGTGTATAAAAAGTTTCCTTAAAAATAAATGAATCAGTCATTTGAGAAAGAACAAAACAATTTTCTAGCAAAATGAGTTGTGTGTTCTATAATTTTGTACAGAGGTAGTCAACGTAAATATGGTGTTCCTCAAATTAACTCGTAGTACAGTGACTTGCTACACTCGCAAATGACTTAATATGATTTGTAATAATACATGTGTTTGCCTTTATACAAAATTATGACAACCACAACTAATTTTTGTAAAAATTTGACTTGTGTTGTTTTTCAAAGGACTGATTCAAATTTTTTTCACCTCTTGCAAAAAAAATGCCAGTGCGAGAGTAACATTACAAATTATTTTAACTTGCAATCATCAAATATACATCTCTGAAGGCTCCAAAAAAAAAAAAAAAAGGGGGGGGCAGGGTGTTTTTGTGTACTTATTGCTTCTAATGGAATATTTTTTAATTGTTAACTTGGCAACAACAAAGACTATGTTGGCTCTATCCCACTGCAGCAGTCAGAGAACCCTGAAACTGAAGCCAATGAAACTCAATCTTGCACGATTTTTAATTTAGTAGCCTAGTAAATAAAAAATTAATACAAAAACCTCCAGTTGTTCTTGGATGCATGGACCAACCGAAAGTGTAGTCACAAGGTGCAGTGTGGCTAACATTCATTTTTATTGGAATCCCTTGTCACACTACCACTCTCGTGGGAATGCACACTTTTTCCCTCGCTTAACTGTGTAACTTGTAGAAAATAACTTATACCTAACACATCAGCAGTTAGGAAAATGGACGTATAGTTTACAGATTGGATGAGCAGTGAGACAGAGGAAGCTTCAGAATACACGTGCTAGTGAATTACATGTTGTCTCACACAGAACCCAAAAAAAAGTCATTAAGTCCGGATTATGCTGGTACTACACTAATAAATAAATCACCAACAAGTTTAAAAAGTCTGATTAACAGCAAAAATTTAAAAGAACCTGAAGGATTATTTGATAAAAGAAACTTTCTACTCAATAAATTAGTATTTAAAGAAATGAAATTATATAATTGAAATATATTGTTAGGTTTTTATTTGTTTTAATTGTATGTTACCTATGTAATCCTAACTTCATAATTGTATGTGTTTTGTGGTTATTATAATATAACTTAGTTTGTCTGTTTTTAGGTGTATTTCTTAATGAAAATGTTTCTTTCTGGACAAATCAGTCTCAATATGTATTGAGGTATATGTGATGCATGTAAATAAATAAACGTACCTAGGCGTAATGTTACAAGTGACTTACGATGGAGAAGGCAGATAGAGAGAGTGGTATCTAAAGGTAAAAGGCACTAGGAATGCTGAGAAGGGTACTGAAGCGCGTTACCGTACTAGTGCAGTTGAATGGACTTTACAGGAGTTGGTAAAGAATGTAGAGAAAGGGGTTTGATAGGTGATTGAGGTTATAGCTTGCCACTGGGTGATTGCCTAGGTAGTTATGTTATATTTAAGTTCCGAGTGTTGAATGGTTTCAATTTGTGTGATTGACCAACTGTCCAGAGCCAAATAATATTAGCATGGCTTCCAGATGATTAAGCACTAAAATATATTTTAATGTTCTGTATTAGTTTTATAATACTTTGTGATGCAAAAAATTTTGTTTTTAAATATATGGATATAAAGCTTATAACTAAAATATCTCACTTTGTGTGGTGTTAACTCTTAACTTAAAATTGCCTTCTAGGCAGTGTCAAAATCCGTAAATAAGATACCTGCTAGCGATTTTATTCAACTCCATTATAAGCAATTAACTGTTTATTATTGCATCAAGCAATCAAAATTCACTGTAAACGCTTCGACGGTATAAGCAGAAATGTCCTTTACGAATATATGTGAACCAAATGTAGGCATAATTTATTTGCAAGCAATACAAAATGAAGAAAATGCAGTCAGTTGGCATTTTGCGTATTGGCAGTGTTAATTTAAACCGCTTTTCGTGGCTACATATACAGAAAAAATGTTTTTGCACCTCCGTGCTCCGTATCACATAAACTAAATACACAAATTCCCCCGCAGTTCGATTAATCATTTTCGTAGAACTGAAGAAATACGAAATATAACTGTACATATCTACAATATTCTCTGCGCTATGCCGCACTGTATGAAAATGATGCGGGAATCGTGTCGGTACTCATGGAGCATTCCATTTGTACAGGACAGTTTCTACAATATGCACCAATTGTTCTTGATTAAATTTTTTCCTGAACCGCCGATGACGCTGAACATAGTTTTCAAATACTTTCGGTATTGTTGTTTCCTGTCACGCTACGCTAATATTTAAAATTCACCACCCTCTACAAACATTCGAGCGTGCTCAGCACTTGCAAACATTCCGCTACCATTTCACCGACTTCCGAATATCGTTCCACTACAAATTCGAAACGCACTATGCTGTTTCAGAAAATTTATTGCACCAAGAAAATACTCTAGTATTTAGAACAAATTCTAGATAAATGCACACAAAATACATCATGCAGATATATTTTAAACGTTGTTTATTTCATACCATAATAAAAAGTATCACAGCAACAAATAGCTGAAAGCGTGAAACCACTCTCTCTCGCTTAGCGTTCCTTTTCACAATGGCAGTGCTAAATTACTGAGGAGCGTTCCTTTATCTAATGAATTTCCTGCCACTACTACTCGATTTTGAAGATGGAAGAAGATGGAAGGAATATGTAGCTGACATCTTGTGGCTATTTTCTGAAACCACGAAATTTACTTGTAAATAAAGGCCACCTTCCGTTTTTTGCTGACAACACTGATATAAATGACAGTCCGCCAGTGTCTATTTATTTATTTATTACCCAAATGAACTCAGAGAATGAGCGAATTGCTCACTGAGTATTAGGGCTCTTCAAACAAGGTACAGATATACATTTAAAACATACACTCTATACATTATAGAGTAGATGGGGGCACAATGAAAAAAAAAAAGTTACAAAGCTGAAAAGAACAAAGTTTTATGCATGAATATTAACATAAATTTTTGCAACACATGTATACGAATAGGTTATCAAATTAAAAAAACAAAACAAAATTGAAGTTAAGGCCACAAACAGTTTAGAAAAGTAATATTTTCAAAACCATTGCATTTGTTCCATTGTGCCCCTATCATGGGGCACAATGAAACACATAAGGGGCACAATGAAACATTATTTCTGTGAATACAATAACACAGTAGAAACACATTTTGACACTACTTCAAGATATGTACACGTCACAGCAAAATTAAGTTAAATGTCTGTCCTTTGAAGGCCTTTTTTTCAAGTCACTTACTTAATATTCAAACGTGAAAACTCAACATCAAAAGAAAGATAACAATTTTGTCTCTTTGTCTGCCCATAATGTGTGGGTTGTGAAAGAACATCGTATTTGAGAGTTGTTAGCTGCTGCTCTGTCTTCTATTTGAGATTTTATGAACTTATTTGCCATTTTGTTGCTTTTACGAAGAAAATTGATTTTATAATCATTCTCAATATTTTTATCCTTCACCACATGCCCTATGTAGAAATTACTTTTCTTGACAGGAATATCATATTCGACGAGAACAAAATCTCCAATGATGGGATTACACTCAATATCTTCAAAACTTTCAGGACACAACTCTTCTCGTAGATCATCGATACATTCTTCATCATTGTCAGAGTCTGCGTAAGGAACCTCCATTGGACTATCCTCGCCTGTGGACTCTGTCGTATGTGCCTTGAACAGAGCTTTTCTACTTTTCTCTTTTGTCACATTTCTTTTCTTTTTAAGTAGTCCCATCTTTTCTATATGTTTATTTTCCTCTGGGGTGCAAGTGGCAATTATGCTTGGTTTTTTAAGTTGATTGAATTTTCGTTTCCGGTTGCCAGCTTTCGGATAACCTTTGAACAACTCGGGGCTTTTGTATGTTGTCCCATTGCCATTTTTTCTAGGTGTGATTTTTTGCTCAGAAGAATCACATGCATGTTCTTCTTTTTAAGCTTCAGAAACAACTGGGTTCTCTACAGCTTCATTGACTAAACGCTCAACTATTTCTGTAGGTTGAAAGAAAACTGATTGATCCATTTCCGTATCAGGCAGGGAGGTTTTTGCTAGAACCAATTCTGTGGAAAGCAGAGAAGTTGTTGGAACCATTTCTGTTGAATGCAGGGAAGTTGTTGGTAGACTTTGCTCATGTTGTTCCTGTTCAGGCGGTGGTCTGTCACTCACATAACTACAGAGGAAGTTTACGTCTGTGAAGATATGTCGAACAAAAGGGAAAACTCCTGATTTTCTGAAACCTGACATGATGTTTCCTGGTGTCAAGCCTCTTTCGTGTGCTATTTTCACGATGCCAGCTATGTCATACATTGTCAGTGTGTTACCAGGGTGTTGCATCATCCAGGTATCAACAGCTGCATTGTAGAACGATTTGAATGCTTTGTATACAGCAACATCCACACCTGTGGGAACAATGGGGAGGAAAGGTTACAATTGTTACCCCATTGTCCCAGGCAATATTAATCACTTCAAGAGACAAATGACTCTCATGATTATCAAATAAAAGTTGTGTGGGAGAATCTTTAGAGCTGTTCGTATGGCGTATGACTTCAATGAAAAGCTCTGAATTCATCCACCCTGAGGGTGCGGCAAGTCCTAATGTAATGTACCAGCTGGAACATATTTTATAATATGTTGTTTAAAATGCACCCTGGGAAATACCATTACAGTAGGAACTGTGTTTCCACTAGCACTAACAATGCAACAAGCAGTAATAGTTGTGCCCCTTTTAGCACTCGTGCATTTTGCTACTTGCCTCGACCCTTTTTTAGCTAGGACATTCTGTGGGTTTTGAACTATAGATGTAGCTGTTTCATCGAGGTTGAACACTCTAGTTCCATCAGCAATTTCAGGGTGTGCTTTGTACACTTTTTCAAGATTGTCAAAAAACAAATCCACGTTCATTTTGTTGAAAGAAGTAGCTCTTGACAAGCTGCATGTTTCTGGAGACCGAAGACTTATATTGGGGTGCCTCTTCGTAAAATTTGAAAACCAGTCTATGCCTGCCAAGTGATTATCTTCCCAACTTTTTGGACAGGTTATTCCATTTACATTTGCCTTTACATAAGCTAAACGTCTGTAGTCTTTTGTTGTCAAACCATAATACATTTTCGAACATTTCAACAAATATTTCACTAAATTATCCTCTTGCTCATTGGTAAAAACCTTTCTACAGTCAAAATGTGGGCACATCCTAACGCTTACTGCTGGATCAGCTACTTTGTTCTTCTTCACATACCGAAAAAGTGTTGCATATTTTAGTCCTTTGGCAGTCGCAGCTTTGCGCAAGCTGAAACCATTTAGAAATAATGAAACAGCTTCACGCATGCTATCTTCGGAAAAATTTCCCTTTTCGGTTTTTCTAACTCTGTTTCGAACCATGATGTTATCTGAAACATACCAGTTTCATTGGTTTTATTGCAATTTGTAAATATTTACCATTTTACATGTATTAGATATTGTTTTTAAATTGATTATAAATATAAAAACAAGTATATTACAAGAGGGGTACAATGAAACAAACAAATAATAAAGTGTTTCATTGTGCCCCTCCAGACACTCTGCTATTAAACACATCTAACCCCTAAATTAATATAAACACACAGTTCTGATACTTACAGTAATTTAGAAGTGATCATAAGCCTTTCCAACAGTCTCTTCAACAAACATATACTTGCAAAACTATTTTGTTATAGTGAAATAACATCAACAAAAAATTTTTACTTTTGAGCTAACAAAACAACTAAAGCCACATGCCATCAATAGTATACATGGTAGCATCATCTACTTGCTCTAATGTTCTATGTTGTAGTATCACTCCCAACCACCACCAGTGCCACCAGTCTATAATTTCAAATATGGCGGCAACAAGCACTGTTTCATTGTGCCCCCAACTTATACAATCTTAAAACAATTCAAGTGTTCTCCGAATTGCATTACGTTTAAGAAAGTTACATTGAGCTAGAATTGAGTACGTTAAGGTCATGTTACATTAGTAATACATAAATCTAAATTCTAATACATACATAGTCAATACAAAGAGGTCATGTTACATTAATAATACATAAATCTAAATTCTAATACATACATAGTCCATACAAACAGACCTACATTTTTAGTGAAACAAAGAACATGAACATGTAGTGGTAGTAACAATTACGTATGAGAGAGTTTTACCTTTTGGAATGCTAGTAAACACTTTTAAGAAACTTTAATGATAACAAACCTCAACTAGATTAAAGTACAGAATCAAGCACCCTACATTTACCAAAATACACAATTTTGTACATCTCATTTTATACCATATTTATATGTATAAATCAATATCCATCGGCAGTAGGATGTGTGCTTTTGATGTAAGGGTAGTGCAGTTTACAGTTTCAAAGCCAGTTTTACGAAGACCAAAAAGGTTCAGAACTGTGGAGAAACTCATTCACGGCGTAGAAAGCATTTTTTTAACATATAGGTTTTTAATATTTTTCTAAATTGTAGTTTATAGCTTGTACAAAGTTCTTTCATTTTAAGAGGAAGTTTGTTATACAATTTAATCGCGTTATAATATGTCTCTTTCTGATATGTAGAAAGACTATTGGAAGGACAGTAGATATTTGTCAGCATTCTAGTACAGTATTGGTGAACTGATGAATTTAGTTGGAAAATTGAAAACTTATCTGAAAGGAATAGTAGCACTGAATAGATGTACTTTGATGCTAAAGTAAGTATTCTTAAAGTTTTGAAAAGGGGTCTACAAGAGTCTCTACTTTTCTTTTGACCTAGTATATGTAGCCTACATATCAAAAATTCATTCTAACAGTTTTTACACTTAAATATCATCGCTTATATCTGAATTTTTCTGTTGAAGTACACCAAACCAATTTTTAGATTTTGGCCCCTGAAATACCACATATTTTGTTGTTAAAATAAGCCAAAATGAAGCAAAATAATATTTTGCTAGGAAACGGTACATTACATAAAAAAAAAAAAACATTCTGGCCAAATTGTGTCTCATATGACTGTAAACAGTCTCAAAAATTTTCAGAGGTTTGGTTAAAAATTATTTTTGTTATTGGCAAATGTTTGAAATAAATGAAAGATCATGACCTTTACTTATAACTTAATCATGCAGCTAATGTAATAATATTTTTACTGGTGCTTTAAATATCTTACAACGAAATTTTCTTGCTTATTAAAAATAATAATAATAAAAAAAACTACTTACAGGATACTAAATTTCAAATCGATCAGACCAGCAAAATTGCTCACATTCACTAAAAAGAACTATAAAAGAGCTGATAGTCTTTAAACGGCTGAACAAATTTGCTTGTATCAAAGCTAAGAACACGCTCTAACAACTCACCTTCCAAACAAAAACCCTGAATCAAAATCGGTCCATGCGTTATAACAACCCCTCTTTTTGCGTCAGGAGTTAAAAATTATAGTGAAAATATTCGAGTTAACAGAAAAATTACCGTCAGACAAACAATTTCGACACGAAGAAATTCTTAAATGCTATTCGAGGGCAGACTGAGTTGAAAAATGCTTTATGGTAGTTACATAATAGACGTACGCAGTCAAAAACATGGGCGCTTCCGTTAAACCCGGATAGCCAAAATTTTATGTTTTCGTATCAGACAAATAATAAAATTGATTACACGCGTGACGTAATTTCGTCATTTATGTCTCTGTTTGAAATCGAGCTGCAGTCACTGCTGTCAAAAAATTATAACTAACAAATTACTAGGGAAGTACATAAACTTAATGCTGTTGTGAACGTTTTCGTGTGTACGCTGAAAATACCCCCCCCCCCTTCCTTTCCCAGTACTTTTTATTTGCTGGTTGTTCTCCTCTTGTTATATGTGTCTGTCCTTCAACTGCGAAATAATCGCGTTACGAGAACACGGGCTCACGAGAGGTGAAGTTGCAATTGCATTACGGCTTGTAAAATGTCGGCCCCGAGGAGCGTGCTACGAACCGGAAACAAAACAAAAGAGTAATTAAAATGCGCCAAGGAAATTACGCTCCGGTCCAGATTAGTCGTGGCAGTCCTGAAACTCGAGAAGTCTACAAGTGGGCCTTTATAACTGCTGTCATTTCTTCAACTACTTCAAGGCCATAATTCCGTCTTATTTTTTTACACGTTTTTATTAACTCGCTTGTCTGTCTGTCTGTCTGATACCGCTGAGCTAAGTAACAATGAGCTAGAGATTTTTAACTTTTGCATAGAGGAGGACAATGTACTATAGAAGGAAAATATTGTGAAAAAAATATACTACTTTAAAAATTATTAAAGGTTTTGATTTTTTATGTACCACGTTTTTAAAAAATATGACTGCATAATTTTACACACACACATTTTAAAAAAAAGTAGACAATAATATTAAACAAAAACCAATTTTTAACGTGCCAGTTTTTTTATAACGGAGTGAAAAGTACAAAACAATTTCGCCTATGAAAATACTTGTAATATTTAAAACGAAGAACCTGGGGCGAATGCGATAGATTAGTCAGGACTGTAGAGTGTAGCTGTCGTAGAGCAAACTCAAGCTGTTCATATCATTATTGCAGAGCAATAAAGTTATTATCGACTTGTATGAACTATTCATGTATTAATTATGTATTGCATGCATCCCACGTTTTGCAAGTATTATCATATGAGAAACTAGCTGGTTCTCACAACTCCGTTTGCGGGATTTTCAATTTAATGCGGTAGTATTTCTGAAACAAAACGTTTTGAAAGGTGCTAAATAGGGCAACATTATGTTAAAGGTGTTTAATGCGCGTTTTAGAAAAATGTTTAAAAGATAAATGGTCCCACAATTTTTTGGGGTACCCTGTTCTGCTTCTGTACCCCGTTTTGCCCACCACTTCCGCCAAAGTATAATTTGTTTTGGTAGAAACCGTCGTGGGCGCACACACAACTTGCCAAAATTATTTTCGTAAAATTATTTTTTGGATACCCTATTTTAACCTCCTCCCCCCAAATTTTTTTTTCGGCTAAAAACTTTGCAGACGCAGACATGTGTTAATTATTCCTACTTATCTTCTAAACCAATGTAAATATTGAAATGGTTGCTTTAAAATAAATCTTACGTAAATATCAAAAAAGTAATCTCAGGATTTTTCAAAATTCGTCCTTGAAAGCTGTTCAAAAAATAAAACGTGTTTTCAAATAATCATCTGTACCCCTTATACCCGTTGAGATATCGAGATGATTTTTTATAAGAACGAAACTTATGTAAATATCGACAAAATCAAATTCAGCATTTTATAAAATTAGAAAACTATGGATGTGAGAAAGCAGTAAAATGTTACAGTCTCCCGAGAAAAGAGAATGAACATGGAGAAATAATTCAACAGTTGTTTCTTTTTGCCAACCTACTAATAAACAAAACCTCTTTGGACAGTACATACGAAAGAATTATCACGGCCTGCCTTTAAACATTCACTCAGGTATTGTATGTAGCCTATAAAGTTTGTGGTGTGGAAGGGGTGGTGTTACGGGTTCGTATCCCGTGCAAGACTTTGCGATGGGAATTACTATGACATCATACGAGCATATTGCGCGCGCTCTTTACACTGAACTAAGACAGTTAATTGTAGTTCACTGTTATTGAGTACGCTGACTGTTAAATGCCTTCATCACATATTTTATCCAGAGTTACTGTTTACGTTACATAATTTCACGCGGGCAAAGCCGCAGTCGGGCACATATTTTATAGAGAAATAATTTTGAATTACAAACAAAGATGTTCTGCAATTAAAGTACGCTGTGGACTGGACATAGATGTCTGAATTTGTTGTTTGTTTTTAAGATATACAGAGAATATAGTAACACCACCAATTAATGCGTAATTAAAAGTTAGTTATTATTTTCTATAGTACACGCGGGCGAAGCCGCAAGGGACAGCTAGTAACATATATTTATTCAATTGAAGCACCTCTTTGTACCGTAGATTAGTAGCGCGGCCACTAAGTGCTAGGCTAACCAAGCTGCTTGTTGAGCTCACTCTGCAGCAGGCTTAGTAGCTAGAGCTAAATACTGTCCTAAGTCTATCCCTTAATTACTGTCCTGGACCTTATTTATAGTCATGGAAAAATAGACAACTATGAGAAAGTATTAAGATGGTATAAGTAGTACATGTGGTTTGATGACTCATAGCAAGAAATATCTCAATATCTCAACTGGTTAAGTGGATATAACTGGGTAAATGAAAGCATATTTTACGTATTTTCACCTCTTGAGCTATCGAATTTTGCACAATCTTTCCATCACAGGTTAAACATATGTATAAGTACCCATTAGAGGTAAAAATCACGACGATTAACTCATTATTGAGTCAAAGCGTAGCTAACGATTCATTAGTTTACTTTCCTTCCTTCACAGTCCTAAGAGTTCGGATTTTGAAAATTTCTGAAATCTGTTTACGGGCATAAAGCGAAAAACAACTCTATGCTTCGACGTGTTCGGCAGCACTCGTGGATTTATATAAAATATATTCAATGTGTTTTCACCAACTTAGGATTCGAACATCGTAAAAAAAACATTACAGTATAGACAATTAAAGTTTTTGTATGGGCGTCTCATTTAAGTGGAAACCTGGACGATAGCACGTTTATTGTTTAATATGTAAACGATTAATTGGAAACACCCTTCATCCCTTTTCATTACTATGCAACGCTCCCCTGGTAATGATAAGGGAAAACCATCCCCAAAACATCACCAAGCCAAAGCGACCAAAACTGTCTCTACCTAGACAAATATTTAATTTTGTTTTCTAACATTAAAATCTCTGCCTGAGGCAACCAGAAAAAAATATATATGAAAAATAAGAACAAACTTTAAACAATATCAAAATTTATTAATTACTTACAATTTCAAATACAAATATATCATAAATGCTATACTATAAATTGTAACCATTAACTGTCATACACAAAAATATACCAAAAATTCATTAATTTATTTCTTTACAAATGCCATACATAAAACAGAAATAAAAATTACTTGGCCTCAGTAAATACTTCTCTAAGAATTACATTAAAAATTACTTGGTCTCCAAAATTTAAACAGTAAGTATTTCTCTGGAATTACGTTAAAAATTACTTGGCCTCCAAAATTTAAAATTTAATACATCGAATCTATGGTCGCACATGGACCAAACTCAATTTAAAGTAGTAACACAATTCTGGCTATTACTTAACGGTGGCTCATACAGTATTTCCGCCCAGGAAAACTATTCTGAAAACTTTAAGTCTCCTCTCTCTGCACTGAGTCCATAGCCTCCGAGTCCGAGAGTCTCTCAACCAGAGCCTCCTCCCTTCTCTCTATTAAGGCCGTGCTACAATTAAGTTGTTCCATGCTGTGTCCATTGGTCACTCCGCGCCAATTGGCTGAAATGATCACGTAACATTGTCCCTCGTGTCCCTCGCTGTCTCTTTGTCCCATGTCTCATCTTGTCCCATGTATATGGCCAATATTTATAAATTTGTCCCTTCGTCCTATGTCCTTCGTCAAGTTAAAGAAGAATTTTCAAAACATTAAGTGTATCCCAAGTACTTATTACTTTAGATGAATGGTTTAATGCAAACAAACTTATTGTAAATATTGACAATACAAATTTCATTGATTTCGTACTACGTAACAAAATTAAAAATGACTTTCAGCTATGGTGTAAAGACGAAAAAATAAAGAAAACTAAGGACACTAAATTCCTAGGAATTCAAATCAATGAAAATATGAATTGAAAACTCATGTAGACAAATTAATGACCAAACTGAGTAGTGCATGCTATGCTCTCAGGTGTATGAGAAACAAGATAAATACAGATGCCCTAAGATCAGTGTATTTTGCATATTTCCATTCTGCTATGAAATATGGAATTATACTTTGGGGTAACAGCACTAATGCAAAAAAAATTGTTCTGCAGAAAAAAGCAGCAGGCCTATGTGTCAATTTGCGTAAAAAATTATTTTCGATATCACTGCAAAACTAAAGAACGAGGCCTTAAACGGTCGTTGAAAATCATATCTTTATGTCACGTGGCAACTTGAAAAAATTCTCACAATTCTAATTCAGTTGGTGATATTCGCGTCCTCGCATTGCGTCGCAACACAGGCACATGATAGTGAGGTATGACCAGTATTAACAAAACATTCCAGCCCTCGTTTGGAGAGATCTCTGAAAACCGCGGAAAACGTAAACCAGTGTGAATGAACTGGTAATATCACTCGTGTTCTGCAGGATGTTTGTCTTGTGTTTACCACTGCGTTACGTCACTAGGTCTCTCATGATGGAATCACAATACCGCGACAGACGACACGATGCGAGTGGCACGATGCGACACTAAACATTCACCTTATTGTGAACTATAGTTCGTCTGTGTCTCGCGACAAATACTACATATAAATATATACATATATAATTATATAAATAAATATATTTAATGTAAACAATTCCTTGCTATCACCTACTAACCTCTTGTACGACAACTGAAGAGTATTTAAATGTTTTCCCGTTTATTCGTAATGTATTTCAAATAGCCATTGGCGTTCCCAAACGTAAAAACAGTCACAATTACACGTTTGCTTAAAATTGTTACGATTTTCTTATCATAGCTAACAAAAATCCGTTGTATTATAAATAAGTGCTATTTACTATAAACTCTACAGTTTCACCAACATTTGGGCACAGTATTAAATTCCGCTTTCCAGCTTTGTCGCATCCGCAACGCGATTTAAAATAAATTTATATACGGAAATCACGCTGCGTCAGCAATTTTTGTCGCGCTGATGTCATGGAATTCTCGGCGCTGATTAGACGAAAAGTTATTATATTCGCGTCGCGCCCTTCGTGCGGAATCGCGTGATTCTGGCATAAAGCGGCAATGTTGGTTAAGTTGCCCCTTACCACTTGCATGCTGCAACACGCCACGCATCCCTGCTCCTGCCCTTCTAGCGGTTGCCTACCTTCTACGTTTACCCTCGTCTCAAGAGGATTACAGCACACACGACGCAAACGGTTTTCAAGACGTGTTGCATAATACATTTGTATTGCCAGTTAGCTCAGAATAATATATAGTTCTGAAGCTCCAGCAACTCACCTTTCCTTTCCTACAAGTTGTCTATACATTTCTTAAGTGCTTGTTTCTTTGTAATCCTGAACATTGTGGTATGGTTTCATTCACTGCCATAGAGGAACATGTCTGGAGTTGTAAATTGACCCTCATATGACTGATTGGTAGAGCCCGGTAATTTTCGCGAAAAGAATTTTGCAGCACTTTGTTTCAGTGCCTTACGTGCGCACCTGCATCTTGGCTTTGTGGTCAGTGATTGGATGCCGTAACACCCAGCGTGTGGAGGTTAAACCCGCAAATCACAGACGTGATGTGTGACAGTTGTCCGTGTACTGATTGGCACAGTCAAATGAATAACGACTCTGCAGAAAAACACTCTGTCAATAGCCATGAAGTTGAACTGCAGGTGTGCACTTAAGACACTGAAACAAAGTGGGGCAAAAATCTTTTCGCGAAAACTACCGGGCCCTACTGATTGGCGCCACTGGCACTCTGCCGTTGTTTTAACATTGCGTTAAATGGAACTACGAGAAGCAAGTTCCTGTCGTAGACGCTAGGAGCACTGGTAGTACAAAGCTGTATTGCATTGTTAGAACAAAACTTCATTACTTGTGGCGCTTTCAGTCATAAAGGAGTCAACAGAACAGCATTGGTTGATAGGCTAACTACCAGACCTGTAATTCCATCGCTAACATTTCTGACGGACGGATGACGGGCGGACGCGATGGATAGTTGTAAATCCACCTTATGTCAGTGGTTTCCCTCCAATGTATCTTAGGTTATGTATAGTGTTTGTATTACGACTTTCTCTGGCCTCGAGCAAATCTAATCGGAAGTTAAGAGCGCCGCCTGCTACGAAAAGAAAACACACTTCGGACATAGACGCACTGCCACTGTTAAGACACCATGCTATTTAACAATACTGTTTCGAAGCCCTACAACGTAACTCCAAGCGGCCTTTTCAGGCTTTCAGGCTGCCGTACTTCAAAATGTACTAACCGGGTGTATGTGAAACTCAGAAACGTGCAGTGAACTTTGCTATAGACTTCATCACGTAGTGAAAATGGATAAACGGGACCCTTTCACCCTAGTTCAGCGCTTGGCTTGTTTTGGCAATGCGGCCATCAAGTTAGCCCTTGTAACTACGTATTTCTGACAAGCACGTACGCGGCGGCCTTAATTGGATCGAGTTTAAATTCCGCTGTATGACGGCCAATCAAGTGACGTTCTGTAAACGTCGCCAGTGTGGGTCACGTGGGTACGCAGGGCTCTTCATTCATGCGGGCGTCAGGCGCCTCCTACTCGCGGGACGCCAGGCGTCGCTCACCACGTGTACGTCCCGGGCCGCGGCCGGCGGGCGACTGCGCATGCGCGCGGCGGTGGGTCGATGTCCCTGGGCTGACTGCGCGCGCATCTCCCTCCCCTCCCAGCTTCCCCTCCTCCGCCAGAGGCCGGTCCACGCCCAGGCGAGCCCTCAGTAGCCGCCGCGCCACCGATCTCGCATCATTCACACTGACACCGGCGCGGCCGCCCTGTACCACTTGCCGCCCGCGAGCCGAAGCCCCGGGCCGGCCGAGGGGGGCAGCCGAGCCCCCCTCCCAGAGCGTGTGTGTGCCGCGTCCTACCCGCGCCATGGAGGAGTCCTGAGGGGGTGAGTACCAGCCCCCTCCCAACACACATCCACCCTCTCCCTCCACCAGAGGTACGAAGCGGGGATAAAGCTCATCCGAAAAAAAAATTACTGACAATGGACTGTCCGAAGTCCTCGCTATGTCCGCTTTCCAAGCGCCGAGCTGTGGAAAGCCTACAATAAGTACTGGGGCTACTATTGTGCAACAAGAAGATCAGTTTACTTTCTGTGGGTAACGTTTTCGGCTGCTGCTGGAACACAAGTTGTCGTCGCACAGAAGTTCAACAAGTGAAGGTGTGTCCGGGGAAGGTCAGCCCGGACACGAAGAGTCCATATCTTGGTCGGAAAGAGCGGTTCTCAAGAATGCGGGCGAATAAAATCGCAGTGGCCATGTGTGAAAACAGACCGATCATGTTCTGTGCTTCCAATATGGCACCGTCAGAAAGAAAGGTTTTCAAGTCTCATCGTCCGTTGCCTGATGGAAGAACCATTTGACCGTTGATTGGCCCGCGAGGGTAGACGCGACTACAAACACGACGTTCACTGACAAATGAAGTACATAGGAACAGCGAAATGACGGAGATGCATATAGTCAGGTGCTTTTTATACTCAGAATGGAATGAATCCTTCGTTTGAAACGTAGCAAACCAGCCATATGTTCTCGCACTTGGTCTAACGACGGCTTGCTAATAGCAGCAAATGAAATCTATTACAGAGGCGACAGTTATCAACTACAGCAGTGCCACTCTTACAAAAGTAATGTTTTCTGGTAGTGGCCAAAAACCTTTTCTACAGAAAAATTACTTTCATTGTAAAGTTCTGAGGTTGGTCACCAACCACCATATCGACCGTCAACAAATTGGTCTGTTACTGTCCGTTAAACGGAAATTTCAACCCATGAATAGTAGCAGCCCGGTTGATAAGCCTGGACACTTTAAGCTGGCTCACTGATAGGTTCAACAATACTGATAAGTTTTCTGATGTTTATTATTTACTTTCACATCGATACCGTTTCTTGATTGTTAATTTCGTACGTGTAGTCTCAGTGCTGTCATGAACAAATCAGAAATACGCACGTTGGTACCCTTCAAGCCGTCTACAGCGCCAGTGCGAGAAAAAGAAACTACAACAATAATACAGATGTTTTTTTAAATATATTCTCGCCATCTAATTCTGCGGCTAGCGTGCACTTTACAACGTATTTGACTGGCCGGGAAGTAATTATTTAAAATAAATATCAACCTGCTCCACGCGAGGAGTTTCTTGCGGAAACAGAAACTTGCCGGATCTTCCCGTAGACTCCCCGCCTCCACCACGATCGTGATTATTTTTCGTATTAGTGCTTAGCGTTCCCAGTTAAGGCCCTTGTCTAACAAGCTTGCAGTCACGATGTTTATATACGGGATATTCCAATGTAAACATCATCTTCTTCTGAATGGAGCAATTTGAAAGATATAGCTTTCTGGAAGAATACAGTGCCATATGAATAACTGCGTCGTTTTTATTGTTATTATTTATGTCTGAAATCAAATATAAAATTTTATATTAAAACATTAACACAATACATACACAAACCCACACACATGTTACGCCCTTCAGAGCGCGGTGGTTGGAACCCAATAGTAATTCTGTATTGAGTTATCATTTGTTCACTGTATTTAAGAGATTATTTTATACATAAAACAAAACTCCACTTGTGTGGCACAGTTATTTGAGGTATTTCGTATTTTTATCACGCATTAGTCTATACCGCGCGCGCTCGCACACACACAAACATACAATATAATATCCACGGCAATATAATTTTTTTCTTTTTCGAAAAAGTTAGTTTTTAAATTAAAAAGCTAAAATTAAATTACTTTGATATTAATTCTTTATTTAAACTCCTGGCTGCAAGATACGTTTTTACAGCCTTTCTGAAGGGATTATTACATTGTGGATATATGATAAAAGTACAGCAGCGACCGAAAGTTCATGCCTTTAGTTGAAAGTTGCTGTCATCGTAAAAAGCAACCGTTGTTGACATGAACACATGAGTGGAGGAAAATGGAAATTATGACTTGTTGCGCCCGTCATTTGCATCCCATTTCCCCGTCTCAACTCAGCAGAAGAATACTGAAGTTTAGCTGAACTTTTTGACACTAGTGTACCTATGAGTGTACAGTAAATTGTTTAGACCCACGAGGACAACATTACACCTCCGAAAATACTTTATTGTGCTAATTTGTGGAAGATCAATGGTCATAACCCGAGTGCATAAAATTAATTAATAAAAATTAAGATCTCAGCCGTCATACCGTATCTCTCCACCAATTGTCCTACAGACTAACACAGTTGGTGCTAAGTATATCGAGCCCGAGGTATTATAAACTTTATAAGCGGCAAGGCAAGGCAGTACATGAGCAGGGACAAGTAGTGTAGTGGCGGGCCTGATATCTTCCCAACACCCCTCGTTGTTGGTACCAACCCAACCTTCTCCCCCTCCCTACTGGGGCAGACTTGGTCCAGGCCACGAGGGTGTGACCGCCACCTAGCCGGGGTCTTGTCTCGCCCATGTATACTCTGTAACAACCTTCCTGAACAACATGGCAAGTTTCTCACCCACATTTAGTATAGGGAACTTACTATACTCCTGTTTGTTACTAGAGCAAATGTTGAGTATTGTCACTAGACAAATCTGCTTACATCTGCATACATCTGACTGTTCCCTAAATATGTATAGGAACTCTAACATAGATGTGTAGGAAACAATTTTACCTTGCACACTTTCACAACACTCCGGTACATTTGTGCGGTAAATTTACAAACAATTGAAGACGCGAGTGGATGAAGGAGTTACGGTACAAAATCAAAGTTCTGAGTAAAGTGACATAATAGTTTGTTCTAGCTACACAATGTTACCTAAGCCCTTCATCCTGTGAATTCTGAAAGTGCTACAAGAAAAATAGGTACATAGTACCTTTATACATGGAACAAACTTGATTTTTTTAAGAAATGAAACACGACACTTTCATCCATTTGCGCCTTCAATTGTTTACAGTGTAGGAAGCACCGATATCACAGCGTGCAGCTTCTGCACCTCGTCGGGCGTTGATCAGGCCGGAGCCCCACGTGAGAGAATAATCACGCTTATTTGTCGCGAGCCAAACATGCTGTTAACCGTCATATTTGAATTATTTATGCAGTGTTGTTGTATCATAAGCTGACGTGTTCTGCTGGATATACGAAAATTCTAGCAAATGTTTCTGAGTCGCAGAAAAACCTACGGTTACATAATATGACTAATTTTCGAGAAAATGAACTACAAAAGCACAAGAGACAGCATCTGTTGTCGTCGATGGGAGCCTATAGTCCGTTCACAACAAAGTGAGACTGCATAAAGTTTTCTTTCTGTCGTTTTGCAGCCATCTTTTCAATTTTTAATACAAAAACTTCCATGTAACTAAAATCAGTGTAAATGCTTCAACACTCTCAAAATTATCATATATTGGCACAATAAATCATATTTTAATTAATTACATGTTCTTCTGAGTTGTCAGTTTAGCGTTGTCTTGTCTACAAACATTTATATAGCTATGTTCGTTTGTGTTGTCCTCGTTGTGTTTGAACATCATTGTCGCCTGCTCCATGCAACTTGACTGGTCTTCGTATGTTGGCATTTCCTTTTTATCGGGTTTTGGCCGACTATATTCCTATTTCGGAAATATTTGTGTTTGTTGACTGCAGCAATTCCTGGCTTCCTTGGCGTGTTTTATTATTTGTTGCTTACTTTCACGTGCCCAGTTCTTTGTGTAACCATGTTTTTTCTGAGGCTTAATTGCATTAGCTAGCAATTGCGTATCAGTTTAAAGTACAATTCCATTTCAAAAACCATTCAAAGAACACAATGTCAGTAAGTTCCGAAATATTCGCAATTGACTTTAGGGCAGGCTGTAATACAGACGCATGAACAGTTATTCCATGTTTACAACTGTATCACAGTTCTTAGTACAGTCCTGGAGAACTTTCAGCAAATAACAAACATGTATGTAAATAAGAACATAAACACATCTTACCTGGTCTGGAATGTAACTGGCTGCTCAGACAACTGATTATAGCGAATATATAATACAGAGATTTTAAAAATAGAAATCATGAAATGTTCCTGTCTATTATTATCAGTATGAATGTAGGAAGGAACCATTGCTCCAGCGTGTCGTACTGTACTCTCCGGCAGTACTTCAAGGTCACTAAAGAAGTGTGTGCTGGTTTGAACTGTATATCAGGACTGCACCTACATCGCCA
The DNA here is from genome assembly GCA_003012365.1 of Medauroidea extradentata. Lineage (NCBI taxonomy): Eukaryota > Metazoa > Arthropoda > Insecta > Phasmatodea > Phasmatidae > Medauroidea > Medauroidea extradentata. Next base: position 18,487 of record PNEQ01080119.1, on the reverse strand, counting down.
GCTGGGAAAGTCGACACCAGAGGAAACATACCAACGTTCAAATGTTCACTCCCTCCCTTCTTTTCTGTGGATACGTGCGAGGGAATATTGCAGTCACTCCTTCCTGGGATACTTCAGCAACGTCCATTCAGGCTGCCATCTTATTGGATGAAATTGAAAATCTCACGTATATACGTTTGTGTAAACGGCTGTAAATTATTTTTGTAGCTCAACTGAACATCTGCAAGTCAGTTAGTTTCCCCGATAGAAAGGGCTGACATGTGGAGTTGAGCAAGACGTGTGTTATTGTACACAGGCTGTGAATTAACCGAGGGATTTAGTACACGATCAAGACATCGTCTGTGATTGGCGCGCGGTATGTTCGCGGTCTGGTCATCTGCACGCCTTCCTGAACACGGTTAGGGGCGTCTGACAGCGATCTTCAAGTTGGTGTCGACCCGATAACCTACTGCCTTGCCTCACACCACTTCAACTCCCCGCTTCGAACCCCCCGTGTGTCATACTCTGCATGCTGTAAGATGGAGTTAGCATGCACTCAGTTCTGTAGCTGTGGAAAAAAATTGCATCTCACATGGACATATTTCTTGTATAAGAGTGTAGACACCTTGTTCTCCTCGATGTGCAGCTAACGTTTGTCCTGAGAAAACAGTTTTCATGCTTGTTATGTGAGCTTAAATGATGAAGTAGCTTACAGAATATGGAGTAATTTTAAATAAATAATGTCCAGCTGAACGAGTTATTTAAGTAATGTTGCCTGGTCCTGTTGGGTGTTACAGAAACCTTACCTTGTATACTCCCGACAACATTTCCATACTTACATTTAAATAATTTCTTTGTAGCTGACAAACAACACATTACACCGAATACCCCAAGTAATTCCAAATGCAGTTTCCAAATCTACATTCAATATATTTAAGGTGTACACCTTTTACATAGAGACGAGATAATTCACGGGTGTACGACCTGTAGGCTAGCTTGCAAGAATATATGTGTACTGATGTAGACAGCATTATAAGCCTACTCATTAGTTGCTTGCGGTCAAAGTGATGTAGGTCTGTATTAGTTATATTTCCATTATTAGCTCAGATACTTCCAGAATGTGTCAAATAAGTCAAAGGCCAATTGCGAAAGTGACGCAAACTTATAGTTGATGTAATTCTATCTTGTGTCCAAATGAAACGCGAGTTTTATAGTCTCTGCTTATACAAGAAGAACGTCCGTGTGTTACAGGCATACAACATTATGTTGTTTTTCCACACATCAGTGGATGGTAGCAATTAATTCAATAGTTTTATACAAACTTACAGAAGGTAAGTTTAAAACGTAACTTTGAGCTCATCAGATACAAAGTACTAGTTTGTGTTTGTGATACCAGTGTTTATATGCTGTGCGCCATTGCTTGTTTTATTCTTAATTCAACATTTATTTTTTCTTGACCGAATACTTTTTCCTCATTAACTGTTTTCTGTCGTACCACTAATTTGACGTTGAAAAAAAAAAACAATGTCTTTAGAATATATTGCAGGAGTTTTAAGAGAATAATATTTGTTTCTTGCATGTGCTTAAGTTGACAATAACAGAGTGGATTTTCATGTCCTTTGGTTTTGTTTTTCAGAATACACGTCAGGGTGATGATATTGCAAGCTTGCTGAATATACCGTGTTATTAACGTTTGTTTTACTTTCAGTTCTTGTCGTAAATAAATGGTTGCTTGAAAGTTTGGTTATACCGGCGTCCACGGGAGAAGCTAGTATTGAAAATAAACTGCAGAAAATATTATATATTTACAGTGATAATTAGCATTTAGTGAGCCATCTCTTCAATCTTCCTTTTTTCATTTGTGGCACCGGTTGATTTTCTATTGACGGTTATGATATTTTTAAAATTTGTCCAAGACTGATTGGCCAGCGTGTTTATTCCCGCATCATAAATTTCACAGTCCTTAAATAAATTATTTATATTGGAGATTATCTTTTCAATACATTTATTTACTAACATAAAATTAGCGGTCACTGAAATCATACCTTTGATACATAATAGTTAACAAGAAACGAATGAAAATTTTATTTTGCCTAAATTGTTGCCTTTGTAATTGAAAAGAGGGATGTCAACGAGTTTTTCTAAACTCATTTTGGAAGAGAAAAGTGAAACAATATAGTACATATAATTTTTACAGGACGAAAACCGAGTCAACAAAAATAGCTTATTAATACAATAATTTGCTATCTCGACTTCACAATAACCTCATAAATGCAGTAAAATATAACTTAATGACAACAAAGTCATTAAAAAGTTGCGACTCCTGGGCTACTAAAATGCGAATTTACAATGAGAGCCTATTTACTTACAGATGGTCTTTACGACACACGATGTTAAACTGAATCACTTATTTAATTATTTAAAACACCGTTGAAAAATATTAAAATAATTACATTCTACACAAGAATCTTTATATTATAGAACCACACTCATCGCCAAACCACAAATGTTGCGTATCAAAGATAAATAAATAAATAAATAAATAAATAAATATATATATATATATATATATATATATATATATATATATATATATATATATATATATATATATGTGTGTGTGTGTGTGTGTGTGTGTGTGTGTGTGTACTACTGTGAAGTGCGTTTTTAAAACTATAGCAATTGTTGCCAATAAAATAGTTTTAGTAGTTATCGTCATGATACAATTATTTAAGGCGCTTATGAAAATTCGTGAAGGTGGGATAGATAAGTAAAATTTTCAAGTTTTTGGTGTTTGAAATTTTACCCCAGATAAGTTTACACGTGCTAATAATTCAACTGACAGCCTCTCGGTCAACTACTAAAACTAATATTACGTTTAAATGTACGTATAATAATGCACTTTGAATGTAGCGTTTAGCAAAATATGTATCATGTAGGAAATATGCAGGCTATTTTTAAATTCCGTAATTTTAATACCTCGAATATCACTGCAGGTGATTATCAAATACTGGTAATCGCCAAAACCTGGTCAAGCGAATGAGATAACCTAACCTACTAGAGCGAGTAAATTTTCATAGTCGCCTTTAGATTTTTTTCAAAAGCAAACTTATTTTAAAATATATAAACACTTTTATATGTATTCGTAAGCTCTATTTGAGGTGAAAAAAGATTTATCCAACACTAGAAAACCGGAGATTACAGAGATTAAAGGAATATAACTTATACTATATGGCGAGGAGGTGAGGTTCTGGACGAAAAACGTAGGAAACTCCCCACCTTCGATACATGAAAAGTTGTTGGTTACCATAGCAACGTGAACAATTTGACTGCGTCTTGTCAAACCATAACCTCACTCCTTAATATTGCACACCACCATATTGCTACGTGAATAAACAAAAGCCGTGCCCGAATCCATTATTTAGGTACGTAAGTAGATCACGTGTTCAGTATAAGGTAACTATATATTTGAGGATACAGGACCAGAATTTACTGAATATGGACAGTGAAGCTAAATACGTACGTTCGTGCTATTGTAATTTCATTGATAAGATACTTACAAATTGACGTTTTGGACATTTGAACCCGTTAGATCTCGTTCAAAATCCACAGCAAATCTCGGTACGGCAGCGCCTGCCCGTAGACAACCAATGGCAATCTCGTGCGTTGCTGGTTGCGTGTATATCAGGCGATACAGCAGTAAGGAAGTCCCACACTAACTAGGCCTATTGAACATGTAGACCTAAAATTTACCAAACTCGGTAAACATGTATTAAATGGTAAGGTCACCTTAATTTTGTGTATTTTATACGTGTTAGGTGCTTATTTTCAAAATGGCGGGCATAAGAAACTATTATTTTGTATCTTGAAAACCGTATGGCCAGTTCCTAAATATTTTATTTATTTTCATATGCCATTACTCAAGCAATGAATACGTGAGAGTATATTATTGTAGCCCAATGATTTTGAAAGTTAGCACGACGTGAATAAATAATGTTTTATGTCATAATTCGAGAACTACTATACCGACGCATATAAGTTCAAGGTACGATTCCCACATGTGAAAATCCGGGGATTGACCCCGCCGGGAATCGAACTCGGATTGCCTTTAGTGGGAGGCGAATGGTCTGGCCACTCGGCTACCGCGGCTCCATCAAGTTATGCAATGAACAAGGACTGTGTATGGCGGTAAACACTCGGGAATTAGTCCTGTATGTTCATTGAAATGACAGAGGCGTGGTCGACGCAGTGGATAGAACACTCGCCTTCCACCATGGCTGTCAGGACTCGAACCGCGGCGGAGTCCAGCCAGATTTTTGCACGGGGAGCTGTGTCGGACGATGCCGCTGGTTGGTGGATTTTCTCGGGGATCTCCAGCTTCCCCTGCCCTGTCATTCCAGCCCTGCTCCATTATCATTTCTTATCATCCCTCACCAGCGTTTAAGGTGGTTTTTCACCCCGCGTGTTCAGTTTTCCATTCATAAATCATAAGAATATTTTTATTGATGTAACTAAGAATATTGCTACAACGTGTCGACATTATATAAATGCGTTAGGTATTCACTCTTTCTTACACACACATTTTCAGATGGCTCTGAAAAAAAAAGTAAATACATTCCAAATTGAAAATAATATTTAACTAATATTGTATTACAAATATTGGTCAGATGATATTGAGTAATAAGCTTATAGCAAGGTAAACTATTTTGCTACAACGTGATAATAATATATATTTTTAAATACTTTGACCTAGCAGGGTAACTTTGACAACTCAAAATTTTGGTTTTTATGTTATTTAATAACGAAAGTTTCAAACATTAGCTATAAGGATAAAAGGAATAATTTAAAATACTCGGCTCAGATTATCTGTTTATTTACCAGAAAACCCAAAAACTAATATCTTAAATTGTCAAAGTAACCCGGAAAATGGTCAAAGTATGTGTTCCTTAACTACCAAGTACTAAAAATAATCCATTAATTCCAACTAGGTTTGTTATGTCTCAACGTAAGGTGTCTGCCTACTGGCCGTGTGTTAGTGTGACTGAGTCACGGCGCTAAGGGCGATGTTGACCGGCTCATCTGGTGCGGTATCGCCTCTACTGCAAGACACTGCAGTGGTATCGTAGATCACTCGCCTGACTGACACTTTCAGTTGCGACTCCAACTTTTTACTGGTGTGAAGTTTTAAGCAACGTCTAATGCATGCTTTAAGAGTATTTTCACATAAATCCCGTGAGTAGTTTTCCGCTATAATAGGTCGGAAAAGCCGTTTTGAGCAATTTGTAGGGTTCCGAAATGATTTATCTTACTGAGGTGATGTTTTGAAACCACCCTTCCGTCATCGTTTGAAGTGTATTTTCTTTTCGAGTTTGGACACAATGGGCATACTTGGAATAGTTTCGTAAATAAACGACGTATTTACGAAAGCGCTGCAGCGCATATTAAGCGCGTGGTAGGCGCTGACCAAAATCAATCATTGACATGATCAAAACTTTCCTCTCCCGCATGTGAATGGTGGCCTAGTGGGTGCACACCACCAGGATAAAGTGTTGAGCGCGGTGGCACAAGCAGGAGCGGAGGGCTATCAGCGGGCCGGGCGGGTGTAGGAGGCTTGTTTACCGGGTAAACAACACACCGTGTTTATACCGCCCGAGCTGTGCGTGGCCCGCCCCGATATATCGTAGCAGCTGATCGATCACGTTCACAAGCAGGATGTGCGAGACTTGACATCGTCTGATTGACAGCACCTCGTCTCTTCTCTTGTCACCTGCCCTCAACAAAACTTCATTATCTTAACTGCTCCGGCTACCAAAGCGTCAGAGGATCAGAGGCTATACGGACGACTTTGAAGCGTGCATAATACGCTACACCGTCATTTAGAACCAAGAGCTGAACTGGCGTGCAAACTTCCCGCCGATATATTTGTCTTTAAGGCCTCGCCCTTTAGTTTTGCAGTGGTTTCGATTTTTTTTTTTAAGGGCGGGGTCCACCACAATTTTCATCGCCATTTTTTTTAATTTGTACCAGATATTTTTTCTTATTTTAGACACAAAATATGACTAAATTTGGCTCTTATGACATTTTTTAACTCTCATAGTTTTCGCGTAATGGCTTGTTGAAGTCATATTTTGCATGTTTCCGTACTAAAACCAACTGATATACCAAACTAAAAAAAAATAACAGTAGATAAAGACATTGCTGGCTACAATGCCATGCTCATAATAAAAAAAGAATAAAAATCATTTGTGTTAAAAAATTGTGAATTTTTAAAATTTTTATTTTTAGTTCTAACATTTTCTAAAAGCTCAAATAATTGTTATTCTTTATTTTTATGAGCATGTCATTGTAGCCTGCAATGTCTTTATCCATTGCGATTTTTTTGAGTTCGGTTTATCAGTTGGTTTTAGCGTAGTCCTTAAAAACGGAAACAGGCAAAATATGACTTTAACAAGCCATTACGCGAAAACTATGAGAGATAAAAAATGTAATAATAGCCATATTTAGCCACATTTTGTGTTTAAAATAAGAAAAACATATCTGGTACAAATAAAAAATTAAAAAAATGGTGATGAAAATTGCGGTAACTGCGCCCTTAACGCAAATTAATATATACAAAAGAAATTAATTCTTTAAGTTTTAACACTTTTATATATCATAGTTTGTTTCTGAATTTTTCTGTTGCAATACGGATTTTTAGATTTTTGCCCTTGAATTATCACATATTTTGTTGTCAAAATAAGGCAAAATGAAGCAAAATAATTTTTTGCTAGCAAACTATTCATAATTAAAAAAAAAACGCCCTGGCAAAACTGTGTATGATATGACTGTACACAGACACAAATTTTTCCAAAGCATTGGGTAAAAAATAGTCGAGTTATTAGCAACTGTTTGAAATAAACGAAAGATCATGGTCTTAAGCGGTGACCATGTAATTTTACTGCTGGAAAGTCTGTAACAAAGTTCAGCGCACAGTAATATTTCAGTTTCATGTACATCCAGTCAGTACATTTTGAAGAATTACAGCCTGGAAACGTCATTTTTAGTAATTTTATAGAACTTAGAAACAGTGTTCTAATGAACGTGGCGTCTTAACAGTGACATTTCGTCGTCTTTAACACCGAAGTGTGTTTGTAACCCCCGACGCAAAAAGAGGGGTGTTATAAGTTTGACGTGTCTGTGTGTGTATCGGTGTATCTGTCTGTGGCATCGTAGCTCCTGAACAAATGAACCGATTTTGATGCAGTTTTTTTTGTTTGAAAGGGGAGTTAATCGAGCGTGTTCATAGCTACGATTCAAGGAAATATGTACAGCCGTTTAAATATCATCGGCTTTTTTATAGTTTTTTTAGTGAATGTGAGCAATTCTACCGGTCTGATCGATTTGCCATTTAGTATCCTGTGAGTCAGTGGTTTTTAAAATTTTTTATTTAAGCCTTAACTTGTCTTTTTTGGACATTGGCACAATGGGCTCATGTAAAATAGTTTCGTAGAGAAAACGTCTTTACGAACACACTGTAATGCAGTTGAAACGCATGATAGGCGATGACCTTAACAGTCAGAGGACCTGGCGCGTGAGACGTGATGCAGCGTGCTACGGAAACTTTTTTTTCTTGTATGAGTATTAAAAATGTTTCCAGTACGTTTATCTACGTAAATAAGACACACTTCAAACTGTGTTCCTATGCTTTTAAATATGTCGACTGATAATTAAACACATTATTTCCAAGCTCCTCAAAAGTGTTAAAAAATACTTTTTCACGTTGATGTAGCTAAGAAAGTATCAACTGTAATCGTAAAACTAAATCTTAGAAACGTTCATTGGACTTTACCTCAAACTTTCCACAAATAAAATACCAGGGTCATCGTTTGAAGTCACACTGAAAAATGGTTTCTACGAAACATTGCGCGCTAGTTGAGTCCTCCGCGTCTAGAGGCGACCAGGTGTTTGACAGTCGTGTTATATTCGACTTAAGGCCATCCCCGTTTCCTTATCTTGAACGTAAAAAAAGCTAGCATCCACTAACACTTAAGAGAGGTCTTTACATGATGTATTTTATCCTCACGGTAAATGAAGATGCACATGTAGTCGTTTAATAGCCAAGTCATTAAAGCTGGATAGGGGTGACATAGCAGCACCGGAATGAAAAGCAGGAGAAGTTGGAGATCCTCGAGATAACCCGCCGACCAATGGCATCGTCCGGCACGACTCCCGCACGCAACAAACTGTGTACACTCCTCCCTCTGCCAACAAGGTTGGTAGACATGGTACTTAAGGAGATAATTTTTGTTGCCGTGTCGTAAATACACGTAAAATAAATATCGGAATTAGTATAGGAAACGTGATACGCAAGTATCGATTAGGACGCCATTTTGATAATTTTGTAAAATATACACGTTGTTCTAGAGTATCACGTTGACCCTGAACTACTGAACATTTCACACACTAGATTCAGGATTAGAAGATGTAACATCTGCAACCATGTTTATTTATTGAATTGTATTTTTATACGTTTGCCTATGATACGGTGTGAAATACGACTGACGTGAAAGTTTACATATTAAATGAATCATTTAATTAGTTTAGTTTGTGCGATTGCAAATCTGATATTATTAAAAATCTATTTTCTGAAATCCTGCGAGATAAATCAATGCAGCATTTTCTATTTGTGTTATATTACTCTCTGTCTGTTTCACTAGTCGTACCTATTGGGTTATTTATTATGAAATCTGAGAAGAAAAATGTAAACTATGCTGTTATGCTGCAAATTCTATTTACCTTGCAGTACAATACAGATCTCACTCTTGAAATGTTAAATCGTAATTACGCCGCGGTTAGTCACGATTTTTATACTGATGATGTGCAGGAATAACTGCGGCGTTAATATACGTTAACATCTCAATCAGCGCAATGTAAACAGAATTGGCTGTATAATCACAGATAGAGTTAAGTTTTTCCTCAGGATTTAAAAACACATGAAAAATAATACAAATTAAATGTTGCGACTGTTGCTGAGCCTTAAGGAGGAGTGTTAGATAATTTTGTTGTATTTTCAGTTTTTGAGCCATGACATTTATTCAAATTGTTTTATCACAAATTTCTTTTCGACAAAGAATAGGATATAGCTATTCTTGATAAACTGCTTGAGATAAACAATTATGGAATATTTAACTAATTTGTCATGCATAATTATTGCAAGGAATTTAAAGGTTAACTTTAAAGACTTATCTTGCAATGACTCTGCATGACAAATTAACGAAATATTCCATTATTGTTTGTGTCAAGCAGTTTACCAAGAATATATCCTATGCTTCGTCGAAGAGGAAAAATTTACAATACAATTTGAATAAATGTTATGACTACCAAAAACTGAAAATACAATACAATTGTCTGACACTCCCCCTTAAGAGGCTTCCCTAGATAGGCTGTGTCTGTGTGTGTGAGATAGGAGCAGTAAGAGCGCAGTTGACCGGAGTATGTAGTGTATTATCGCCTCTCCGCGCAAGCCACTCAGATGTCGTGTAGTGCTTTACTATTATTCTTTCCCTATGGGACTTAAGCAGTGGCTACATTATTTTATTGTTGGGCAGCGTAGTTCAAAGTCTGACACTTGTTCCTAAAGTTATGTTTTTTTTTCGGATCAGGTTGTTATTTTTACAGATACGGCAGTATGTAATATCCATTTTTGGTAATTTTGAGGGGCCCGAAAACGATGTTTCTTATAAACGTAACAAAATTTAAAACAATAGCGACGTAGTTTGAAGTGTGTATTCTTTTCGTAGATGTACACATACAATACGCGTTAAATAGTTTCGATGAAAAAATAGCTGTAACTTACTGCAGCGCATTTGAAACGCAGGTAGGGAGGCGCCTTATGTACAAAACTCGATAGTGCTTAATAAATGCACAGTAATTCAATATGGCGGCGAACGTTGCGCAAGGGCGAGTATTCCAGGAAGTTGTCCGGAGTGAAGATGGCTCTCAGTGGCGGGACGGAACACTCTAGATAACCGCGAGATACGAGGCACTCTGGCAAAACAACTCAGCGCCGGACTTTGTTTTGATTCTGCGAGCTGGCCTTGTGCTCTGATGTTTCCAGCTAACACTTCCGAGCTAACCGAGTTTATCCTTGGAGAAACACCTTCCCCTCTTTCCAGCAACACTTTCCTTAGGCGTGCGACGAGTGCGTAAATTCGGCGTGGCCTTTAAGAGAAAGACAAACACTTGTAATACTCTCCCAGCTTTCCTGTTTGACACTTCTATGTCAGCGAACATTTTGCCCATGTTTCATTATAACATACTGTAAGACAGTTCCTCGCAATAATGTGAATGTTTCATAAAACAAAATCTCATAATAACTGTAAAGGAGAAATCGTAGAGCGAATTATTTAAGTTTAACAAAATTGGTATCATAGAGAAATTACAGGACTATTAATTGGCCACATCTAATAAAAATAAGTAGAATATTAAATGCAGTGGATATTAAATCCTAAAACACACAAAAATTATCAGAGGCAAGGAAAAAAAGGTTACTTGATTTCGCTAATGAAAATTTACGAATGTTAAAATTAATTTCTTGTTAAGTTTATTGCGAGAATTATGTAAGATGTAATTATAACATAAGACTTTTGATTTATGTGATGATAAACAATATTCATGTTGATAATCACAAAACTTAAAAATTTTGCTAGTATTTGGAAATATAGCATAATAAATTCATTAATATTATGTTACATACTATCCATATTAACAGTGTGTATATCTACTGCATGTACAAACAAAATTTATTAAATACTGTGCAGTCACCGTTCCGTGTTATTTCCATTTTATGCGGAATTTAAGGTTATTTAAAATAGATTACACGTTACAACATAATTTTTGTGATAGGCCTAGTGTGTTATAGCACCGCTATAAATTAATTCATTACATAGAAAAATGTCAACAACATTGAATATACTCAAAAAATACTTACGAGTAATTAAAAATTGTTATACTCCAAACATTTTTGAGCTATCTTATTATTTCTGTCTCTAGTGTCAACTACTCTACACTGAGTTGTTGACAAATAACTGTGATTCGAACACAACATAACACACACATACTGTCATAACATTTTACATTTTAACATTTTGTTGAAAGTCTTGAAACAAACATTTTCATTTTAAGTTTAAAATACACAAAAAATACTTTTATACTTCTTGTATTATTAACTTATAAAATTACATACAAAGTCGTACATGAAGCTAACATTTCTTCTTCCGTAGTATACCAGTTACTATTTGCACTGAAGATGTGCAGTTCTTAGTATTCATGCACAAACACAATAAGTTTATTATTATTTGTCTTTATATAAGTCAGTTTTAAAATTACATCACGAACTAATAATTGTCAGACTGGTATCGATATTATTGTCATTAAAATAGCTTACTTTCGCGCATTAGTCAGCTCACAGCTTGCGTTCTCAATTCAACACTCCAGCTGCCGCACATTTCCCTTGTTACATCGTCGTCTCGTTGTCCGTTGACACACCTATCCGTAGCCTTTATCACACAAGTATAACTGCCGACTCAAGTAACTCATCCGTATTTATAGCTAGCACAGACCGCACCTAGACGATTCTTCTTACTCCTAGCGACATAGATGATACGTGTTCTAGAAGGATCCCTTTGATGGGTCTCATTCCTCTAACCATCTTAGAAGTGCGGCGATATTGTGTTCAGACCAAGGTTCCATACCTAGCGGAGTAAACCCGATTGTCGCACGTGAAAAACGTGGTCGACGTTGCAATTTGGCAACGGGTTTTCTCGGGGATCTTCTTTTATCCCCACTCTTACATTCCATTAACCTCACCAGCGCAGAATACCTTGTCATCAAGGCCACGCACTCTTGTTTATCTTATTTTTAGACATATTAGTATTTTACACTTAAACAAGAGCAGATACCAAAAGTCTGCTTGGCAGTTTTGTTTGAAATCGTTTTCTCCAAGTTGTCTGATTTTTGCAAGACAGTAAATACTACTGCTGTAGCTAATTATGTAATTAATGAATTTCTAGTAAATTTACTTTTTAGTCGAAACTGTATAGTTTTTGTTATGAAGAAAAATATCTACCACGGTTTAAAAACTATTTTAAACAAATCTGCCAAATCGATTTTTGATACCAGCTCTCGTTTCAGTTAAAACATAACTATCGCAAAACCAGCAGAGAAGAGAGTACGACTTTAAGCGCTGACTAAAATATTTACACTTTAATGTAACCATATTGTTAAATAAGCTGACAAGTAACGGTACACTATTACACAGGATGTTCAAAAGTTGACGCAACTTTATGAAGAAACTTGTAGGGTACAATAGGTGTCGGACGTGGCCACCATTATGCAGTTCTCAATACGGTACTGCATGGTCCTAAAGACATGCCGTAGCATTTGTTGCGTAATTGCAGCGGTAGAATGTTTAAATTCGGCCTGCAAATCATGAATGGTGTGAGGATACCGCTGCAATTACGCAACAAATGCTACATGTCTTTAGGAGAATGCAGCACCGTGTTCAATCATGTGAACATGCGTAATGCTGGCCACTTTCAACACCTATTGCAACCTACATGTTTCCCCATAAGGTTGCAACTATAGGTCGTTCATAAGTTTAATTTTAATGCATTGTTTATTTAACAGGCGACTGTCTACAGGACTCGAACTATAACATAACGTACGGCAAGCTACACAACAACGAATCAACGATGCCGAACACGGCCTCATCTTGAAAATAAAAGAATGTGGATGAAAAGAGGAACGTTCAACTGTATTTTTACGTGGTATCGGTCCACAGCCGGCGGGGAAAGCCGATGATCGTACCCGATGATTGCCGAACACTCTTCGGAGCAGACCGGAGTTGCTGGGGGTCAGCTTGTAAACAAGTGCCTATCGAAGTGTGAGGGGCGGATATGAAGAAGCAAGAAGGTGGAAGGGAAGGGAGAGGGTATCGGGAGGAAAATCCCCAGTGTGATATATCGGCAGTTTGAGCGCCAGGCGCGGAGAAGGTTTGTTTGTTTTCGTGCGTCGAGATGGCCTCGCCTCGCTCTTGAAGGGGTGTTGAGGCGTGAGAGATGGCGCAGCATCTCATTGGTCCGCGTGTTTTCCAGCGTCGCCCTGTCATGGACGGCTGACAGCGGGTTGTAAACATACCCTGACAGCCCGACACTCGACCTGGTACTGCCAACCGTCCCACACCACGGAGCTGTTCAATTATCACCTGTGCACATGTATTATGAATCGATGACAGTAGAATGATTTCATAGCTATGACCTAGTATTCTCTCCAATTAAGATAAAAAGGACCATACGGAATCTTTTTAGTAAAAATTTTCAACGATTTCCAGACGTCCGGACTGTTGTGCGAATACATCATGTCACATAACGATTATTAATAGTGAACCGTCATATGAGAAATTATATTGTTATAGCTCTGAATGCCCTGTAGTATCTGTTTTAGTCATGTGTATTTCATTATAATTTTTTTATTTTTCTTCTATGGGTTGGTTGGTGAATCTTTCGAATTGTTCAGTTTGTTACATGGATAATCAAGTTTTTTCTTACTTTATTCTGTTGGCAAAAATGTCGCTCGGCAGTTGTTTTGTTTTTAATCCCCGACCACGGTCGTAGAAGAACAGGTCTGGACACTCGCCTGGAAACTTGACCCCCTTGTTGTTTGGCTGTAGTTCACCAAGTTACCGAGAATATTGTGTTTTATTGGCGCTGATGTCACGGCGGTCGGACTAAACTCCGCCCACTTCCTTTCCGCTAAGATAAACAATTTATCGAAACGTATTTTTTTATCAATTTACGAAATACTTTCTTCGTTCACAAATTTAAGAAAAGGCTCCAGCAATCTTTATTTAATTTATAAATTTAACAATGCAAAAAAGTGGACGGAGTTTGAGTCCGACCGCCCGGAAAACAGCGCCAAAAAGTACGACATTGTCGGTTACTTGAACTACAACCAAACAACAAGGGGATCAAGCAACATACATTGTTAGATAGGCGAGTGTCCAGACCTGTTCTTCTACGACCGTGTCCCCGATGTAAAACGAGTGGTGTTATAAGCTTTACGTGTCTGTCTGTGCCATCGTAGCTCCTAAACGAATGGACCGAGTTTGATTTAGTTTTTTTGTTTGAAAGCTGACTTGGTCCAGCGTGTTCTTAGCTATGATTCAAGGATATATCTTCAGCCGTTTAAAGAGCATCAGCTCTTTTCATTTTTTTAGTGAATGTTAGCAATTATTCAATTCTACTGGTCTGGTCGATATGAAATTTAGTATCCTGCGAGTTTTTTTTTTTTTTTTTTTTTTTTAATTTTTAATTTAAGTCATAACTTGTTATTTATTACTTGTGAAAAATATGGAGTGTGTTGTGTTTGAAATACGTGTACAGTTCTAGGAATAATGAAAATTTATAATGTAAGTTATTTTAAGACATGGTGGTGGATGATAAAAATTTCCCTCTTCAATACAATGGTTTGATAGCAGTTATGCGGAAGAGTGGTTACCAACTTTTACGTAGAATTACGCTTTTAGTCGTCATGTGTAGGAAACAGTGAAGTATATTAACACATACACTCTAAAAACTGTTTGTAAATTTGCCATACGTGCGTATAGGATCGCTAAGAAAGTAGGTAAGTTATTGGTAGAATTGTTTCCAAGACACGCATGGTAGCATTCCTAAACTTTTTTTATAAAACAGTCAAATGTATACTGAAGTTAGCAGACTTGTATTGTAACAACGTTAAATGTTTGCATATTTACAAGGAGGAAGTATGGTAGCTGTCCCATACTGCGTTTAGGTTAATTACTTCCTAAACATTTCAGAAAGTTTTTTACGATGTAGAGTCGCCCAAAAGAATGGAGTCTCGTTGCTCACCGTAACCTGAGCTTTAACGATTCTAGCTGACATGGAAGTGATGGTTTTAAACACGCATATACGATGTTCTGTAGTCGAGTAAGTAATTGTAATTTGAAAAGTTATAAGAAACTTCTGACACCAATCACTGTAAGATGTTTTATGTACTGTTTTGAACTGAAGGGAACATAGTCCGAGACAAGAGTTGTACAATCACTTAAAAGTATCGTTCATTGTAGCGAGACAAAAATAGATTTATTTCCTTAGGTAGAGCTACCATGAACATGCAGGAATGTTCATCTCTTTAGTTTTTTCGCAATAATGAACGAATTTTTTTTTTAAAGCGATGATGTGTAAGAATTACAAGTCCCCACTGTGAAATTATTGTGTTGTCATAGAGTCTTAATACACGTGTAAAATTCCAAATTATTCGGACGTCTTTAAGTGTGAACATTAAATTAAAAGATTACACTACATTGATACATTTGTGCACATGAAGATAAGAAAAAGTATGTTAAAAAGAAAACAAAAATATTGGTTGAACAAATCGAATGTAAAATTTTACATAATGGAAGACATATGTATTTATCGAATAACAATTTTTTTACAACACCGACTTGACGAATACAACTTCTATAGATTAGCACGCATGTTGACAGTAAGTCGGTTATTTTAAGGGGTTTTATCTGTTTTTTTCTCGATAACTCCTGTTCCAGTCGATGTATCAAAATTTTTGTCACGACAAGGCATAGATTCAAACTTAATCCATTTTCTGGAATCGCTGGGACCATAATATATATTCATTATTTTGCAACGGGAAACAGCTGAAAAGGAAAAATTGCTTCATTTACGGGAGCGACTACAGAGGCCACAACATTAACAGAAACAATGCCATATGGATTCCAAAAAGTGAATGAAACAATAAACTATGCCTTGTCAGCGTTAAAAAGTAAAACAATGTGACTATTCCCTGATTTATAGGAAAAACTGTAAAACCAATCTGACAGGGATCAATCCCCTTTAAAGCAACTGTTACATTGGAGACGTGACATTAGGGATGGAGAAAACCCTGAAATAATTAAATGGATCATCAAATATCAGTTTTATGGCCACCCTATCCCTCCGTTTACGTGAATAATCATGCGTGAACTGACCAATAAGCCATCGAGATCCCCCACTTAAAAATACTGAAATATCCTACGTGATTGTAAACTACACGAGCTATTTTGGAACTTGTATTTAACAGAAAAAAAGAACACTTTGTTTGTTGAGCAAATTTGTACGTAAAGTAAACATTTAGCAAACTAAAGTTTACGTACTTCCTAAATCCATGTACGACGATGTATAGCTAGTTCTAAAGATGCGATGCACAAGTTATCCAAACGTGGGCTAAATGCCCTTTGATTTAGACATTTATAGGTGAACCAAAACATGAAGTGTGTAGCGTATTGTTTTTTAAAACATCGAAGAAAACTCAAAGTGTATTTTCTTTTTAAAGGCACATATTAGGAACAAGTTAAGCAACGTTGCGTGATATTCTACAGCAACAGTCATGAGCCAGGCGAGATGTTCTCCAATGGTAATAGACAAAACGAAATGTTAATCTCCTGTAATCATTAGGAGCTTCATATCGGCTGAGTGATATTGAGTCTTCATCTTGGAGGAAGGAAATTAAAGTAGTATAAGGGAAAGAGATCTGTGGCCAATTCTAGCGCGGATTTTCTGCACTTTGCAATTATGACGGGCGAACGAGGCCAAGCAAAAATTTTTTGCGGCACTTTCGTTCGCTTCAACAATTGCATTTCGTTCCATTTGTCCAATCTTAGAGGATTTCATTTGATCTAGCGGCGCCACCATCAAGCGGCTGAGTGAGCTCAGTGGTTGGCTCGCGACTGGGCTTATCCGACCCAGAGAGCGATTATCTGTACCATCTTCCTCACCTCAATATACACTGCAGCCTCTAACACGCTAGCATTGACTGTTTATACAGCATGTTCAGAAACTCTGTATTCAACCACCAGAGACACTTTATTTAAACCAACTGCAACATTAAAGCCCTGTAAGCTAATTCCAGGAAAAATACTTTCAAATAATATTATTGTGTTCAAATTCGTGGTGTAGGCCTACTGCAACAACTGGACAATATTGCGTCAACATTGGCAAGAGTTTTGAGTATACTTGTTCCATTTTTACTTCCCATATACGTATGATGAATACCGAGTAAGATGGTAAATTCGTATCACCTTGGACTTGCATTTTGGAAGAGCCGGGGTCGATTCCTTGCCACTGTCTCATTCTGATTTTGATTGTTAATTAATTCCTTAAGCCATTCCAGCCAGGTAACTGCTGGGATGGTTCCTTAAGGAAGACCTTGGCCGATTCATCTCTCAGCAGCTTCTGTCATTGTGTAAATAGTTGTGTTGACGTCTCTAATGACATCGAAGTTGACGACTTACATTCCTTAATCTGAAGAGAGTAACAAATCCACGAAAACTCAAGTATTTAAAAAATTACGGAATCGTGGTCGAAGATACCAAAAAATAATGTTAAGGTGTTCTGTATATCACTGTATACAGGCTTTATTGTCTAGTTTGACTCACTGTGATGGTGTGTTTTTCAGTGTGTCACGTTGGTAACATGATGAAGCCCGTGCTCCTATTTTGTTTTCTTGTAGTATGTGTGGCACAACGTTTTATGTTTATCTCTAGTGTTTCCTTTTCACATTACGTTAGGATGTTCTGTTTTATGGAACAACAATTATTTTTGCTACAACGTCTTACGTATTAGAAATATATAATAGCAAGTTTAAATCCTTACCGTGCATTAATTCTCGTAGCAATTAATGAAATATACCTTATTAATATTTCCACGAATGATGAACATAGATTTCACCACTAACGAATTGCGGTCAATTAAATTTCTCCACCACAATTTTTTAATGGTTGAATATACAGACTAAAAATTAACATAAACATATATTTACGCTTACGACAGGTACGAGTAAATAATATAAACTAATTTTAAAACCGAATGTAGTGTATTATTTGAAAATAATATTTTTCATAGTCGTATAATATACAGCAACTAAACAGTCACAATGAATGACTGAATAAATTAAGGGTCATGGGATGGTCCCGTGTCGCCTTTACATATAACATATAGAAATGAGAACATAATTACACCTACTAGATGAAATTACATTTTGTTGTTAGTTGCAGCATTAACTAGTATATTTGGTCGAGTTGTATTTTTGGTAGTTAATAAAATCCCGTAGGTTTATAATAAATAATGGTCAATTGTTTTTTAAAATTGTATAGATGTAATTGGCAAATAGTTATTGCATTGTGATATTGACTGGTAGTCTAATTAATTGTATAATATATTTATTCAGATAAAATTAAAATATAAATTTTAAATATATATGTATACAGGGTGAGTCATCAGCTCTGCGACAAACTGTGACAGGATGTTCCTTGCAAAATAACAGTTAGAAAATGTCTGGCAACGAATGCCTGGAAACCACTCCTAAGGGCAGGAAACCCCTGTGAAGATGGGGTTGCAAGTATGGTTTTTATTGAATTTGCCGGGAACCATTTGATATTAAGGGATGAAAATTTGTAGGT
>PNEQ01080118.1:0-45513 GCA_003012365.1 Medauroidea extradentata | reverse complement strand
AAAAAAGCCTAGTGATGAGAGTGAACAGAAAGTCACGAGGAGCGGTAGAGTTATCAGACAACCACATCGACTGATTAGCATGTAAGAAAGAAGGGCAAGATGTTGGAGGAGGGGTAATATGTAACTCAGAAGTTGGACAACCTGTGTTGGAGGATTAGCATGTAAGAAAGAAGGGGGAGATGTTGGAGTAATATGTAACATAGAAGTTGGACAACCTGTAGATAGTAGTAGAGAGGAGCGGCCAAGATGGCGTAGATTGTAGCAGTCATTGTAAATGTAGTACAAATAAATACAGAGTTAAAACACGTACAGTGTGTGTGTCTCTTTATTACAAATTTAATACGAACACTTAAACAGTAGACATACATTGTGACTATTTTTTAGTGTAATGAAAATTTTTTAGCTTTCATAGTGTTATTATACTGGCATGTCAAAGTACAAATTTGCAGGAAACAGTTTTATGCTTTAAAGGAAAACCAACTAACTTATCAAAAAGAAAAAATTCACACTCAAAGTGTTGTAGACTCCAAGGCCTCCTTTATGAAAATAAAAAATATATTGAACTTTGTAAATATTAATTTAAAATTTCAGCATATATATTTTTTAATACTGTCTATTGGTGGATAGCAGGTGGGTTTTGGAGAATGAGAAAAGGAGGAAGGGGAGAGGGTGGCATACTTCTTTTTAAAAATGTATTCTACTTTGTAAAGTTGATGAACACTTTAGCTCTGTTTGACATTTTTTCTGTTCATTTTAGTATTACTGCTTGTGAAAATTAGTTTTAATGTTGATTTGTTGACAGAAATACTTGTATTGTGAAGTTGTTAAAAATATAAACATGCCTGTATCCTGTTATTATGTACTCTGAAGCTAATAAAACTGAAAAAAATTTTTAGTTTTAACCAATTTTAACATTAAACATTATATTTAAATTATATATTTCAGCAAAAAATAATTTTTATAATGTGCTGTCAACATTTTGTAAACATTGTTTACCTAACAAGATGTGTTGGTAATTAGAGATTGTGATTATTTTAAACTTTTTGATTTAATTCTGTATTAGCTATACAGTACATAGTTCTGCTTTTTATTCAGTGTCCACAAAATATTGAGTTTGCAAAATTTTGTAGGACCTGGAGAATTATCTTCGCAACCATCCAGAAAGCAGGCTGGGAAAAATACAGGAAATTGGCAAGAAGCTGGTTGACTATTCAATAATGCCACAGACTATTCAGTCTGATGTGGAGAGTATTTCACAGAGGTGGGGACATCTTAGTCAACAGGTATGGATAGCCTACCGGTAGGACATGAAACAATTATTTTACTTGAGCATCTCTTCTGTGCAGTAGTTGTGTTTGCATGTGTGTAACTCTGTCTTGTTTGTCATCAGTGTAGTGCTTACTGTGTTGTGACTCTGTTGAGAATTGTGTTGCATTGCATGCTTGTTAACGTGTAGCTTACAAGCAGTATCGTTGGTGGGGAATGGGCAATGTTCCATAGTTTCTTGATAACTATTTAATTTATTGTTTCACTAATGTTGTACATAGAAAGTTTATGACTGCTGGAAAACTAGTTCTAGAAAGGTATCTTTTAACAAAACAGTTGAGATTTAATTGTGTGAGAGAAACAGTTGTATGCCTATTGTATTTACTGGTGCCATGACTTTGCTGTGCTGGGACTGTGGCTCTTCTGCTGCTACACCACAACCAGGGAATGACTGATGATGTTTGACTAAATGCCTGGTCCTTGTTCTGGGCCGTCGTATCTTGAAGTGACATGGCAGCTGCTAGGTACTCTAGGTAATGCCTAGACTGATAAAAAGTGGTATTTAATTATGTCCGGATATTTTTTTTTTAACAATAGCGTTGAAAATTAATAATAAAGCAGTAAAATCTCAGTTTTGTTTATTGATTTTTCCTGATGAAGCAAATAGTGCTCTACACTTGCAGTCCGCCACACACAATCAAGTGTTGTTGACAAAACAAATGAACAGGAAAAAAAAAAGACTCGAAATGCACTTTTATATACGAGCCAAAATTAATGGAGATTAACAGGAAAAAGAACAGAAAAGGTGGGGACTTATAAGCACCCCCTCCCCCTTTTTTTAAGAAATACTTTCTCTCGTCTATACGTCTCGAACTAACGCTCTCTCCTGCCATGACTTGACGCCAACTATCATCCTGGATGGACACTCTGACTTGAACTCCAATTTGGAGGAGTGATATAATGGGAGTCAGAATGATGTAGAAAACAAGAAGTAAATGTTAAAGTACTTAAATCTAGGGTTTAACATTGATCTTTATATATAGATAATTTACTGTATGTTTCACCACAATAGAAACAGACAATACCAATTATTTGATTTAACTGGGGACATATTCTGCAACCAAATGGACAAATAGGACCGCGGCGCAGTACCTTGCCAGTGCCCCATTTCACATGACACTACCACCCATGATGCGGCAAACGAGGAGCTTGCTGACCAGGCGGAGTGCCTGCATGTCCCTCTCCGTGCCTCCTCAAGCCTGAACTTTGACCTGTCAGATGAATCACATCCAAGAGGAGGCTAACTCATCACAGAAGTGAAATTTCCAAAATCATGAACAAAAAAAAAATGCTTAAAATTTTTATTAAAATTTAAATTTTAATTTGTGGTTAGTATCCCAAATTATTATATTGGATCCTGCAGTATAAATCCTCGATACACCACACATTTGATTAACTTGGAGCAATTAATTAGTGACAAAAAATTATCAATCAAGTATTTATAAAAAAATTTGAAATTACCATATGATCTATAACGTCACAGGACTGACACTAGGTATAAGGAATACTGTTCGGAAAAGTAAGACAAAAATAATAATACTGTAATTTGTGCAAAATTATATAATATTTCATTAGCATCCTATATATTTATGCCTCACCACCACAGTGGTTGCCCCCACTTTTCAGGCAGCATTTCTAAGGATAAGGACATCCACTCACCCTTTGACCTGATGTTTGCTGGGCTGCAGGTTGATATTTTGCTGTAGTTGTCAGTCAAATGGTTTCTACTACTGACCACTTGACAGGATTGTTAACAGCTAGGCTATGTAAGAAGCATCCTGCAGGAATTTCGATCTCTACAAGAACAACATGCAAGCCATTTTCTGAGCTATTTTTTTTAATTGATCTGCACTGATTATGAACCTGGTTTCCGGGATAGTAACCAGTTAAGCCAGGTGTATGGTGACGCCTTTCATCCTGGAGCCATCCCTCATCGTAGGGGCTGTGGTTGGTGTTTCACCATGGTAATCCAGGTTCGATTCCTAACTGGGTAAACCTGGACTGTTTAGTTTGGGAATCGTGTCAGATGATTTTGCTTGTCAGTTCCATTTTCTCTGCCCCCGTCATCATGGCACTGCCCTGTACTTGCCTCATATCATTCCTCAGCAACACTTAATACCTCTCT
The DNA here is from genome assembly GCA_003012365.1 of Medauroidea extradentata. NCBI lineage: Eukaryota > Metazoa > Arthropoda > Insecta > Phasmatodea > Phasmatidae > Medauroidea > Medauroidea extradentata. The sequence continues at coordinate 42,062 of PNEQ01080118.1, read as the reverse complement.
GTTAAGCACTGATCACATTCTTCACTTCATTTCAGTTTGGATTGGAAATTTTCATGAAATAATTTTTGCGCCAGCTTGTTTCAATGCTTTACGTGCATACCTGCAGCTCTGCTTCATGGTCAATGGTTGGATGTTTTTAACTTGCAAGGGTCCTGGGATTCTGCCTATAAGCTACAGATGTGTGGTGTTGCTTGCAGTAACCTTGTTATGATTGGTTCAGTCAAACGATAGAGTCTATGCCAATAACCATGAAGTAGAGCTGCAGATGTGCATGTGAAAGATTGAAACAATATGGCATAAGAGTCTTTTCATGAAAATTGCCAGATCCTATTGATGACATCCCACTTAATATAATCACACCTTTGGTAGGTTCATTTTTATGAACTGCAGGTCATTATGCCAATGGCAATGTGGCAGTTCCTCAAACTTATTAAGAGCCTTTTCTGTAAAACAAAATGGTTTTCATTTGCTGTTCCAATTGTTTTGGCGGTATTCTGTAAGACACATTTTGTTGTTTTTTGTTGATCTGAAGTTGGGATAAATAGGACAGACCTTTTTCTCTTAGTGCATGAAACAAGGATTAGAAAAAAATACTTTTTGGTTATTTCAGCTATAAAATAGAGGCTTTCAGCATGTATTATCTGTAATGCTGCATGGGTTGTCACTCTTACCATCAACCATGCTTTACATATGCACTTGGGTGTCACATATTTGAGTACTTCACTTTTTGCTTATAGTATTTGCACGGTGTGGTTGAATCAATGTAACTGGAGCCAAACTTTAATTTTGTTTTTCATGAAATATGATTTTCACACATTTGTTCAGTCTATGATGGATGTGACAGTAGGTGTGGTTTCACATGTTCCTATATAATCATAGCCCGATCCAACATTGATATTGGACGACGTGAAAATCAGTGCATTGCAATGTGCAATTTGCATACGGCGCCTGACAGTGTCAGCTCCTATAAAAGTATTGGTCCAATGTACGTTGTATCTCCACATATCGGATGTCAGTCAGATGCTGTTGTTGAGACTAGTGTTTTGTTATGTGAGCTTGCAAATGTCACTCAACTTGTCGGAGCTGGCCAGGACTTGGCAGTCTGGCGTGACATTATAAAAATGTGTTGTTTTATTCAGATAAAAGTTTGAAATTATAGTTTATAGACTATTTTTATTTTATCCAACTTAAATTTTTACAGTGTGAGATAAAATTTGACAAAAAAAAATTAATCAATTATATTTTAGTATGTTGTACACATGATTGAATTATTACTTTAAAAAATTATTTAAAAAAAGTATGATGTAAATAAGACACAGCCTCTGTAACGTTGTACTACAAGCCCAGCCTTCTGTTTTTTTTTCTGTATGCATGGTACTGCAATAATACTCATGTTTACTGGATAAGTGCTTCATGAGTTCATGAATTACAACAGATGAACCATGCTTCATAAATCATAATGATGCTTTTAAGTGAAGGGTGGGAAGTGGGAGATAAAGGCACCAAGATATTTAACCTGATAATCATTTGTGAAAACTACCCCTACTGGATCTGGCAAATAATGAGATCAGTGTTAACAAAGTCCCTCCCTCAAGGAAGAGACAAAGTGAGAGAGAGATATGGAGAGAGCAGGAACATGACAAATTGTCAGTCACTGCACCACTCTACGTTGGTGTTGTGAGCATGAAAGCGGAGAAAGGTTATTGTTTGCGCAGATTTTCCTCTATTCTGCTCCCCTCATATACCCACAAGCCACTGAAACCAAACACACGGCCGAGTTGGTGTTGCATAGGACCGAGGGGACGAGAAGAAAGGAAAATAAAACACCCTGGTTGTTAAGTTAGTGTACAAAATACTCGAATAGATTTTTCCATTGAGGTATGCAGAGTAAAAAGGACTGAAAATGTAATAATTTTTACTTTTAGTGAGGGGATGCCGGGCATTACAGTGTCCAACGACACTCCGCCACTGATACACATGTTGTTCTTACAGCAGCTTAGCTCTAACTGACCTCCGGCTCCGTTAACATGTAGGTGCGTGTGAAAACACTACTTGTCCGATTCTACACCGTTGTCAGATTGGAATTCGATAAATGTAGATGCGTATGCAAACACCTTGAAAGTAAATTTCTGTTAATTGTTTTACTGCAGAATACTGTATTGTATGTGAATAGTTGATAGGCAAAGAAATGTAGCTGGTGTTATCATGTGTTGAAGTAATTTAGAACTTATTATATAGAGTTCTTAAGAGATGACTGTATAGGAAGTATTTTGGGTAACCATGTAATTTACATGTGTGCCAATATTTAAACGTAAAGATATATGGTTTATATGGATCACAGAGTATCAAATTACTTTTATTTAGGGGTATTATGCTGTTTGTAGATTCTGTAATTTTGCATCGGTAATCTTTGATATCAGTATTATAATTTTGTTGAAGCTTTCTAGTATATACATGCTAAATATTTTTGTGTACATTTTACACCTTTTTTCTAAGTGCATTGCAGTGTAGTAGTTTGTTTGCAGAGTTGGTTTGCTTGTACTATAGTGTAAGAATATATGATCAGGTTGTTACCAGTTTTCAACTTGTTCTTTTGTTAAAGTATGAATTCACTGTTAAATGTCGAAGGTCCATTCATCTGAATTACCTACTGGTGTACACAGAAAATTTGCTGAGTATTACACTTTGTTTAAATAGTTACATCCTTTGCCTTTAAATGTGATTTTAACTATTTAGTAATATTAAATTTTATTTTGGTCACTATTTATTCAAAAGGTAGTTGAGAAGTACATTGTAATTCATTTTGCCACAAAGTGTGCAGAAATGTTTTCACGACATAGCATTATATTTAACGGTTGGGGAATATTTGCGAATTTAGTGAGCAAAGTACTGGAAAAACTCTGGGTCAAATACAGAGGTTCTCTGGTAGTTTTGGCTGTTGGACTACCTTCTGCTGACTCATGCCCTTGGTATAGTTTCTCAAGCACAATTAGAGTAGACCACCATGCCTGAAGTAGCTATGGGAAAGTCAGGGTCCAGGAATAGTAATCATTGTCCTTGAAATCAGCTTGTTACTTTGATGTGATAAGTGTCTTGGACTTTCCAATTATGTCCTTCTACCCATCATCTCGAGGCCACCTCCTCCTTCAGGTCCAATTATATTAAGGACATCAGTGCTTCTCCACTGTGTTCGATTACCAAATTATATTGCTCAAAGTACTACGTGTCACAAATCCTTATGTCGCCGAATATGCTCTAGTGCAGGGATGCCACCAAGTTCATTTCCAAAATCCGGTAATTAGCATTAAAAAAATCCTGTAAAATCCTGTAATAATTCAAACTTACGTCTACGTACTTTTCCAAAGTTTTTTAGAAGATTCTTGCTGTAGAATTTTGATATTGAAATTAATATGTATAGTAAATTATTATAGTATTGTGAAAAATTTAGATGTTATACAGGAAACAATTTACTGTTAATGTTTTTTACAGACTGAACAATTTTCTAATCTGTTTTGGTAAAGTAGCAGTGAAACTTTCCACCCGTTTTCCTATTTGGAAAAATTTGTAAATGAGTGCGAACATGTTCAACTGACTACTTATTGTTGAAAAATTAATATAAATGCATAGGTTTAATTATGGCCTCGAATGAGACGTAGTTTGCTTGTATCATGGCGCCGCACATAAAATGTAAATACACGTATTTATTAACATAATCGCCGCATGTTTTCACCAAAATTTTTGGTACAAAATATGGGATGCAGCCATTATGAGGGGTTTTAAAAATTTTCCTTTTTTATTTATTTTAGCAGAAAATAAAACACAAATTTACGTATATTTGCTTGTATATAGCATGACCTTTTCTGCAAAAAATAAAGGGAAAGATTTGTAGGTTTAAAATAAGCACAAAAAAGATTAGTGAATCTCGTTAATCCATTCATGTGCGTCACTAAACTTGTGTCATATGTTGACAAACACAGATGTTAGAAATATCCGTGAATATCTAACAGTATCCGTCAGTCCGTTTTAACCTTTAAATATCCTTTAAAACGGATAAAATCTGTTAAAACTGCAAGCCTGCTCTAGTGCAACATTTGCATTGCGACTTGTACTGGCTCACTGGATTATTGTTGGCTTGTCTTCGTAGGCCTGGCCCCTCTGGTTACAGTTAGGTGCAGACAGATAGGCGAAGGTTTATAATGAGAATGTATTGAACATGTGGAGGCTACAATATGAGCATCCAGGCTGCTGTGCAAATACTTATGTGCTGTTGTGTCCCACTAACTATAGTAAGTGTCCACTCTGCAGTTTCCTGGAAAACTGCTTTTTAAATTATCTGAGACTTTGTGTCAGATTTCTAATATGACTCTGTCCTACCCTATGTTCTGCTCCCCTGGGAAGCAGGGTGGAAAAGCACGTGTAGAATACATGGGTGATGAATGGAACAATGCCAAATGTAGGTTCACTTTATTCCTCCCATGTGTCCTTACATATGTAGCAGTAAACCAGTAAACTGTGTCGCTGATATACTGTATTGGCAGACAACTTTGGGTGTGTCGTGTACCAAATTCAATGTACTGTATTCAGACAATGCTAGGTAAATTCATCCCTGTGTAGCGGGCCTTTGTCCCGCGCTACTGCTTCTCCGTGTATTAGCCTCGGCACGCACCCTTCCACACACTCTGCGGTAGAGCAACTCTCTTCTCGGTTCGTGGACGGTTCGGTGAGAGTAAGAAATAACTGCACAATCAGTAATGCTAAGCGAATAACTCAGAGCTCAATTTGAGGGTGAAAACTGCATTTTATTCACCAATCATACAAGTAACAACACTCCACGTGTTGACAGAAATAAAGTTCGATGGGCTCAGCCTATAAAAATTGAATTCCCGGTAACTTATTTAACCAACGCGCCAATCCCACCGAAAGTTTTAGCCTCTGAAAATCACGCACACTAGCCAGATGCTGGGCGATACATCTTACATCGCGCGGCCGTCAAAACACGTCCATTCTCTAGGCCATCTCCAACACTAAGAACAAAAAATCTCTCGCCTCTGCAAGGACTACATCCTCCCGGTAGTGGAAATACGTCACAAAATGGCGGACACACGTGACACATTCCGAAATTTGCCGCCCAGCGCTCCTACGGGCGTATACATTTAGTGAATATAATATTAATTTTGAATCACAAAATATAAAATTAGCAAAAAAAAAAACACATACGGACATATAAATATTATCAATAACGACTATGCAGCATGCCCTGTAATTCTGAAATTAAATACATTCAATTATTTCATATAGGAAATTAATGGACTCAGTGAGCACATTGCAAATGTTGTCATTCTTAAAATTCTTGTGAAAATAAATAATAAAAAAAAAAAACGCCGCGGCCCATCGAAACAAATAGCTAATAATTATACAACTTCTAAACTACAATTTAACAAAATCTATGTCCTTGTTCAAGCCCTGTCAAGTGTTCTATTTTAGTCCTCTGTATGCTTTAGAAGTATAAAAAAAAACATCACTTATTATTGCTGGCAGAAACATATCATACTTTCAAACATCGTAGGCGGGGTTCTTGAAACTCAACTGAGCGACGAAGACAAACGACCTTCAAAACTGTGTTGCAATCATAAACAGAATATTCGTGAAGCACCCTGGGATCCTAATGTCAATGCTGACGCCGGCCCTTTTAAATAAAATAAATAAACAAACCTACTCCAAACTACGTCACAAAATTACTGTCAACAGGTTTTATTTTATTAGGAAGGTTGGGATGGGTTAAAATTGGCCAAATACCTTACACCTGCCAAACTCAATACAAAATATTCAGCAAGTACAATATAAGAAAGACAAAAGTTCAGCAGTGTAAAAATTTAACTTCACACCTGGTACATATTTATGTAAGTCACACTGTCTGTCTAGTTGTACTGTACTTGTGTTTTAGTCTGTGTGTTCACCATAGTAGGTATAAAGTATTTCTTACATACCCCAAGCCTTATCATGTTCTTGTTGATAGCTTTGTGTGTAAACAGTAGGTTTTGGCCACTTGTACGATGGTGAAAAAGTTGTATATAATTAGAGGGTGGTCACATTATTTTTATTGTTTGTTAGTGGATGGTTTTAGCACTTTTTTTCCATGTGGTTTATATAATGGTATATCCCAAAACATTTTGTGTGAGTTTCCGAACAGTCTGTATATTGTTCTGACAATGTAGGTAGTAGCTAACTGGACAGTATCATAGGAAATAAATTTGATTTACATGTAAAAAATGTTGCATATTTGAATACCTGTAAATAATTTTCAAATGTTTGGTATAGTTTAATTCATTAAAATAAATACTGTATTAGTAATTTGCAAATGTCATTATGTAAAGTAAATGTAATTACAGTACTTGTATAAAACAGTTTGCCTCAGTTTTTTGTATGGGAAAGAAACCTTTTTCTTCCACAAATTTCAGCAAGTCCTTGTATATACTTGTATGAAAAAATACATTGGTTTACATATTTTTTGCTTAATATCATGTTATGTTGAATATGATGACAGTGTAAGTGGCAAATTTCTGTATTATAGTTGTGTAAATAAAATGCAGTAATGGTGATAAAATACCCATATGTGATAAAATATTATACCTACAATTTGCAGAATGGTATCAACTTATCTTAGTAAAGATGATGATTGTGTAAACTTTGTTCTCTCTTAATACTAACATTGTTTGGAGATACGGTTATGGATACCAATACTAAAAATTTTCATTTATGATTTTAGTTTGAACTGCTACCAAGTTAATGTGTTTTCTAGTTTTCATTTAGCATGTGGGTGTGTTGCAAAGTGAAGTATTGTTGTACTAATTTTAGGTGTTAAATTGTCATATTGTGAAGTAATTGAAACATTCTCTTTGTTGTATATAAATTAATTCTACTTCCATAACTTTTTTATTCAATGCTGTTCACTGATTGAGCATTGGCTGCTTTTGCAACATACCCATGACAAACTTCTGATTTCAGTTATGTACCTGGATTATATTGATAACATAACGTATGTGTTTTCTTTTCTGGCTTCAGGAAGTGCTTATCTTTTAATTCTAAATCTTGTGTAAGCGAATGCCTCTTCATTTTAAGTGTTTGAGCTTGCCTGTTGGCGTACTTCTCGTGAATGATTCTTTGCTTTTTGGAACAGCACTGAGTGCCATTCGGCCATCCTTGCATCTTGCTTTGTAGGCTAGGGATCGTACCTTATTGCTTGAGGGGTCTGTCCAAGAAGCTCAGCTCTCGGAAAGCCAAATTCTTGATGTCCAGGAATGGGTAACTCATGTAGATGCTCTACTAACTGCACGTGTCGAAAACGACCTCACCGCGGAAGATTTGCCGGATGATGATCAGGTGTGTGTAGATTCTTGGCAGCCTGGTTTCTTTCTTTCAGTGGTAAAATTGGGGTTTTCAAACCATTCCATATATCATTTTTCGATAATGTTTATTGATTCCCTTTTCCTGATACTTTCAGCAAGAGACGTACAGTGAAACTTCTTTGATACAAATTCTGAGGAACCTAAATGTTTTAAATAATGATGTTAGTATTAACAGGTGTTTGCGAGAACTATAAAAGTTTATAAAGTTTATTTCACACTTTTTATCCCTAAAATACAAATATCCTTATCACCACCATAATTTTTTTACCTACAATTTTAAGAAAATGTAATTGATCAGAAATACTTACACTTATTTATCTTATCTCATCTTAAAAGGTAAGAAAATCTTTTAGTTTTTGTGACAATTTTTTTAATTATGGATCTGTCAATGAGGTTTCATTGTATTAACATTTCCCTGACTTAGAATGTATTGTTATTTTTAAAAATTATCTGTGCATATAGGTTTGTTAAAAGTCAGACCAAGAAAATTGTTTTCTTAAATTTAGACAAATGCCATAATTTTTAGATTTCAATGTATGATGTCTTCATCTCTCGTACTTCAATTTGGCCACTGAGCATATAGTAGTTAATTTCGCACAAGTAGATCAGTACTTACCTTATTTTCTTAAAATTGAGTACTGTATGTGAAGTAATGCTGCAAACGTGTTTGTGATATGATTGATCCCTTTCTGTTTATGGTTCCAGTATATTAAATATCTTATATACACGTACAAATATGTAATTCACAAATTTGAATAAAAGTAGAGGCTTTTATCACCTCCAATATAGTCCTGCAATTTTCTTTCGTTAATACAACAGTAATTAGCGGTAGCAGGAGACGAGACATCGTATCACCTATGTCAGAGCAGAATATGATATTTTCATAATCTTGCGGAAATGTTTTGCAAGTACCTATAAAAATAGATTTGGTACATTTTAACAGTAAGCTGAGTATGCCGTTTGCTTAAAATTTGTTGTGTTGTATGTTATTTGTAGTAGGCCATGTACCTACTTTAATGCCTGATATTTCAAGAGGATGAGAGTGCTTAAAGACAATACTTAACCTGTCTTAATCCTAGTGGCTTAAGCAATTTTTTTTTTTATGAATCATGAAATGAAGGTTTAAAGTAAGTAGTACGAGTTATGTTTTTTCTCATTTATTTCTTTTAAGTCAAAACTGTATTTTTGAGTTATTGTACAAAATTTACTTTTTTAATTTACTTATTTTTTTTATATTGTCATGTATACATAGTTTTAATTCTGTGGAACAAAATAATTTGTTTCCATAACATATGCATAAATATTTGTGTAAATGGTTCTTAAGTGAGTCCTAAGATAAGTAAAGGAATGAGATGGGAATTGCAGGGGACATTCCCATTTTTTTAGTTTGGTTTTCAACATTGGGCTGCAAGCTTTCGAGCCTAGTTGTGCCCAGGTCTGCTCGTCTCTAGTTACTCCCACTTGCACTCCACATGTACATTAATATCTTCGATTTAGTGAGATATTAAGGCACTTTAAACTAAGAAATTTCATACCATGTACAATAATGTTTAGACAGTAATGTTCAAGTAGTTACAGACTTGTACTTGCAGGTTAGCATACATAAAAACTGACAAACGACACATTTTTTTTGTGTGGTTCTAAACAATCTCATCCGTGTTTTTGTGTATGCTTACTTACAACTTCAATTCTTTAAGTACGTAGGTGTGCATTTATATTTTAGGTTATTTTGTATTTTTTGTAGTGTTCTTGTGGCCGTTTCCTACCATTTTCTTTGTTTACAAATTTCATTCTGTACTTTCCTTAGAAATTGGTAGAAGAGTTTGAAACCCAACAGAGTACCCTGAAGGAAATGGAAAGTCAGGTGGATACATACAAGTCTGCAGGCAAGCACGAGGCAGCTGCACGTTTACAGGAGCAGATGGTGTTGTTGCAGGTAAGTGAACTGAGCAACAAACTAAGTGGTTTAACTGCTGCTTGCCACCTTCATCCCAGCATAAAGTATGGTTTTTATGTTATTTGATGTTTTCAGTAAACAAAGTAGAAGGAAAAATATAGCTTTATGCATTATTGTTGTTGTTATTTTTTTTATTATTACTGTTGTTGTTATTGTCATATTATTTTTTTGTAGTTACTGAATAAAATACTAAGCTTATAAAAACTATTTTTTTTAGTGTTTTACTTTTGTCTAGGTTTCCTGAAACCTTGAAAGATACTTAAATTTTTCTAAAGTCATATATCAATACATGACATGATTCTGAGCAAACATGACCTTATAGAAAAGCTAAAATTATTTGCCAAAAGTGGGTAGCTTATGGGACTTAACGTCTTGTCAGCAGCAAGGTCATCAGATATGGAATATATGTAGTTCTGACAGATAAAAACAGGGAGGAAAATGGCCATGGCATATATTAAGTAACCATCTCAACACTCATCTGGAGTGATTTCTTGAACGATGGCCATATTGAGGAGGCTGCACTGAGAATTTGTCTTTTAAATCAGTTGATAATTTTTTTCAATATTATTTTCCATTACTGTTCGTTTATTTTTTCATGTATATTTTATTATTGTACTGTTGTTTTATAAGTTACAGTAATGGTAATGGGAGAAGTGGGAGTGGAGCATTCGTAGTATTATGTGTTGCATTTTAGTTTTTAAATAATGTATTCTTGTAGCATTTGGTAAGTGCTGCATCCAGCAATCAAGTTGAATGTTAATTTTATTTCTTTGTTCACAACTCTCACATTCTCATAGGTGGATTTTTAGCTAAAATTGGATTATTTTTGTTGTTTTCTTGTCCATCGCAGTCATACTGTTGCACTGCAGTGCACTTTCATATTATTGTAAAGTAGTTTAAAACTAATTCCTCTATACTTTCTTTTAGCTACTAGCCAGGAGCAACTGCAAGTATTTTTGTGTAGGTAAAGATTGTATCTATTGTAGAGGAGTGCTAAGATTTTGTGAGTTAATTTGTTTGTGTTATTGGTAACATTTGTGTTTGTAAACAGTTGAAAGAAACAACAAAAGACAATCGAGTGTGTGACTAGGAAATAAATGGTTATGTTCGTGAGCGGCTGAATTTCACTTACGCCTTGTAACAGGGTATGGGCTCAGAATGCTGCACATAATTATTGCAAAATAGAAATGGTAAATGTGTGCTTGTGACATCTACAGAGTCGAGAACATGGCGGCAGGCGCATCATTTACACAATACCCACAACTATCCGACACAAATTTTAAGAACTGGAAATTTCGCGTGTTGTCTCTTCTTAATGAAAAAAGCTTGAGAAGTCTCGTCGATAGGGATGAACAGTTAAAAAACATGACAGGAGAATGTTTCAAAAAAGGTAAACAAACAGACAAAAAGGTAAAAAATTTAATCATAAACTGTTTAACTGATCGCCATATAGATTACATTAGAGATTCGGAAACGGCAGCAGAAATGTTAGCTGCCCTAAGCAACATTTTCGAATGAAAGAGCACCATCAGCAAGCTATTGGTTCGAAAACATTTATTGACATTGAAATGCAATACTTCTCTGCAAGAAAATTTCCACAAATTCAACAACTTGATACAGGATTTAGAAGGAAGGATCTAAACTCGATCAAGACGATAAGGTTTGTCATCTACTGCTAACTCTTCCAGAGCGTTACGAGAATGTGATTACAGTGCTTAAGACAATGGATGCTGACATAACCTTAGATTTTGTGAAGTCACGACTTTTAGATGCCGAACTCAAGCTGAATCTCATGTCTGGAGATACTAATAATACTGGAGGTGATACTTCGTTTGTTGCAGCCAAACCAATGTGAAAGTGTTATGGGTGTGGGGACACTCATCACTTCATTGCAGACTGCCCCAGGATGCAACATCACTCAGGAAAGGATGGATTCCGTGATCGGGGAAGTAAATTTCAAAGAAACAGGAACCAAAAGTTTGGTCTCGGTGGTCGAGAATGTAATTCCGGTTTGTTTTGTCCCGATGAAGAGGTTACGTTTGTAGCTACTACTGTCAGCGAAGAGACTATACTGACTAGCATAAAAAACTGTGTGCAAACACAGTTTGTTTTGGACTCAGGTTGTACCGACCATCTGATCATGCCAAGCTTAAAGCTTAAAGTTATGTTTGGCCAACATTCAAGATATTAGGGTGGCAATTAAGATAAAAGTAGCTAATGGGGAAGAACTAGTAGCAAAGCAGAAGGGGGCAATGAAGCTTTGTAAAGGTGATGTGAAGATGAACTTAGAAGCATTAATTGTACCAAATCTCACATTTAACTTGTTATCAGTAAAAAAAAAGTATTGTTGGGTCGGGAAAAATAGTAATTTTTAGTGAACTCATTGTAAAAATAGTTGATGACAGTGGATTAAGGGTTGAGTTTAGTACATCTGAAAAGCTCTTCATGGTAGATTTCTCTATGCACAATGTGGAAGAGTGTTGTTCTGTAGAAGTTGAAGACCTGTGGTGTAAATCGTTAGGGCTCTTGAACCGTCACAGTTTAAGATTAATGGGGTTACTTGTATCAGATCAAGTGTGTGATTCCTGCAGACAGGGAAAGGCAAACAGACAGCCATTTAAAAGAAACGCACTACCTCGGTCTAGCAGGATAGGAGAACTGCTTCACACCAATGTAGACGGTCCTGTCACCACACCAACCAGCAGCGGAGAAAGCTTCTTTCAAACAATAACAGATGACTACTTCCATTTCTGTGTTGTGTTTTTACTCAAGACAAAGACTGAAACAACAGAAAACCTGATCAACTATTTCAGGCAGCTAGAATCCCAGGTTGGAACAAATTGCACAAGTTGTATACAGTGTGACAATGGAGGAGAGTTTTCTTAGTCAGACCTGAAATTGTTTTATACAGAAAAGGGTATTTGACTAGTGTATGCAGCCCCATGTTCACAACAGATGAATGGAGTTAGTGAAAGACTAAATAAGACTCTGCTTGACAAAGTGAGAACAATGTTTGTTGAAACCAGTTTGCAGAAATATCTGTGGGGGAAGCTATCTGTACAGAGCATACCAATTAAATTATTGTCCTACCACTGCACTCGGTGTAGAGATACCTGCTGAATTTTTCTTGGGTGTGGCTGACCTTTCAAAGTTGAGGATTTTTGGAACAAAAGTATGGGCTTTGAAACTGTCACAGAGAAATAGACTCGTTCCAAGAGCTACACCAGCAAGGATGGTTGGCTATGCACCCAATGGCTACAGACTATGGGAACCATCAACAGGAAAATTCCAGGTCTCGTGGGGTGTCACATACGACGAAACAAATGTGTCCTATAAAGATAAAGAACAACCAGAACCACAGACTAAGGTTGATGAAGATATTCAAGCAGTTAAATACAAACAAACAGAACAACAATCAACAGAACTTCGTCACCGCATTATTTTAACGTAAATTTATATTATATTAAAATTTGATTTTTTATTTATTATTATGTTACGAGGGTATGGCAGTAGGGAATGCAAACCCCATGGTAGGAAAATCTAACACCTTTAGCTGGATCAGGATGTATAGGAAAGGGTAATTGTTACCTGAATATGACTTCTTCATTTAACATTGTTGGGTTGTGGGCCGTACGCCAACAGCCTATGCTGATCCAGCGGCGTTCGTGGGTTAAGTTCTGGTCGAAATGCAGCACTTAACTGCATGCAGTCCAGTTGACCTCCTAGGCATCTTAATAATAAGTAAGCGAATTTCACTTAGTTGCAGGACATATCCCCAACAAAGCGGGTAAAATCAGTTTCACTGTTGCAACTTATGAGTGAAAAGAAGTACTGTATTGTTGCATACACATGTAAATTCGAGTCACCAATCCCTAGAGGGAGCACTTACCTACATTAAATTGCTCATATTCGGCTGGGGCCACGCCATAAACGGATAAACATTATGCTAGGTCATTATAATGGAATTATGTGTAACTTTTGCTGGTATTATAAATAACCAGATGCATGCATCTGTCTCTGGGGCAAGCAACTAAAAATATTACTAAGCTAAAGATGGACACCCAATTTGTAAAGGATTCCAGGACGGCTTGACGAGCTTCTCCACTGCATGTGCAATGAGGTCCGTGGCGTGGCGAAGACTGAGTATGGCTACCAGTGAGAAGGTGCAGCAAGCCACGCGTTCCTCCATGTTTGTTCCCTTACTCTTACACATTAAAATTAACACAAAGCCCTTGCATAGAAAATTAAGGAAAGTTAAATTATGAAATAATACTGTAGTTAAGCTTAAAAACAATTACGTGAATGAAAGTTGTACTCAAGTCACGTTTCAACAACAACTCAAATAAAAGAGTTCGGCCATAGATCCTATGAGCACGACATCGAACTCAGGCACTGCCGCCACCAAGTCTGTATGAAACGAGGGTGAAGCCAGTTACATATGCCTCTGCCTTAGTTGCTATAGCTGTTAACACTAGTACAACAATGGGCTTCACTGGCACACCTCAATGTGTTATTTTTTCTTATGCAATCATTTGGATTATTCAGATGTTCAAATTAGTGATGTGGGATTGGACAGTCATCAAACCAACAGATATGATAAATGTTTCTCTTTTAGGATTTTGTGTCATTTGTTCTACAAATCGTTGTTAAAGGATGCGTCTGGCTAATGACCAGTGTCATTTCACTGCATGTTTACAAGCCAACTTGGACTGAAAATTTTCCTCTGAAGCATCTCAGTCTTTGTTTCTTTTACAGTGTAACCATAACCTTAGTTTGGGTCTTAGAATTAATCAAAGACTCTTAGCTGTATCTGGCTGAAACACAACTTTTGGTTTGGGTTTCCTCTAAAGTGAGTTTTCTGATACAATGTGAATGAGAACTTAATTTGACAAACAATTGGATGAAAGTTTCTTTACTAGCAACTGGGTACACCAAGTGACTGTCAGGATAGATTGAGGATTCCATTTCAGAAGTTGTGACATAGTATTGACAACCTTTGGAGTACAATGGACAACACAAATTGGGTTTTACAGTGTCGGTGCAATTTGTTTTCAAAACCTTACTGCTTTTCTGTGTCACATAGTGGGGTCCCGAATGGCTCAAGTAATTGTGATTGATATACATTTGTAATATGTCTGTACCTGTGCATGTTGTATATTTATGTGCTTGTATTTTTTGAGGTGATGTGGGTGCATGTTGTTTGTTCATTTTGTGTGTATGTTGTATGTATGCTGCATGGGTTTTATATTTGTGTTAGTTGCTTGGGTTGTGTACTGTGTTTGCATGTGTTGTGTGTTGCATATGTCAATGTTTACATGCAAGTATTCATGCTGGGATGTTAGATGTTATTTTACACCAAAAAGAAACACACTTTCTTGTCTCTAGCTTTGGAGTAAATGTTTGAATGAGATTCTATAGACCTCTTTACCAACATTTTCTGTGTGATCACCTGATACTCTCTTTCCTCGTTTCATTTACACTGATTCTCGTACTAGGCATAAACTCAGTTGAAGACATAACACAGGGAAGATTGTACCTTCTGATTGCTTAGGAGAGTCAGGGAAGAAAATGTAGTAAAGGTTACCTGGTTCTTGTCATCCTATCATGTGAATGTGTAGAACACAACAATGTTCATTTTTTTAAACTAATATTTATCAGTCAACCTGTGGCTTGCAGTCTATGAATAAAATATCCAATACCATGTGTAGTACGCTCAAATGAGGTAACCAGGTGGAGGATCATGAAATCGCAATTGGGACAAAAAAATTCCTGCGTAGCTGGAGGGAAAGATTAGTATAGTCTATCTCGTGAAAGAATTCCACATTTTGACAGTTCACTTCTGAGAAGTGTGTCTGTAAACAGGATTGTGGAGACCGTGCTTTTCCAGGAAGCCAGGTAGGTTTAAAGCTCCAAACAATGGAACACCCAGGTACATTTCTCAGAAGAGAAATGTCAAAATATGGAATTCTTTCATGAGACTGACTGTAGCCACAGTAGTGACAAGGATGGGTGACCCTTGGGACCCATAGGAGAATGGGAAAGCACATACTATTGAAGTATGTCATTGGTGCTTTAACTAGAATGACCTATGTGTCTGGTGCCCTATTTTCTGTAGAAACTTCACCTGTCTATGAATGCAACCTTGCTGTATGATTTAAAACAGACTATTTATCGTTTAATCAAACACGATATGAAATCATTGTAGCAGTGTTTTTGTGTAACAAAACCTTGCAAACAGGTTTCAAGTATTTTACAATTTATTACACGAAAAAAATACAAAAGATAGCCAATGTACTTATGGGCAAGCTGCTGAAACCTAATCCTCTGAAAGCCCATCCAAGCTCAAGTACATCCGAAAAAGAATGGACACATTGGTACCAGACATTTCAGAACTTCATCACGGCAATGAAATAACCAATCAGCGAGAAGGACCAACTGCTGTTTCTGATAAATTATATAAGTCCTACTACATTTTCTCATACATCGGACTGCAAAACGTTCAACGAGTCAATCGCCATTCTTAATAGCTTATTTATTAAGCCAAAGAATGTAATTTTTGCACGTCATAAACTCGCTACTTGTATACAAAATACAGATGAATCTTTGGATCAGTTCTTTCAAAATCTGTCTGTATTAAGTAAAGACTGCAATTTTAAAGCTGTTACAGCCGACCAAAACCGCGAAGAGTATATTCGGGATGCATTTATTACTGGTCTCAGGTCGTCTTACATTCGTCAACGATTGCTCGAGAAATCTTCACTGACTCTTTCCGAAACTTTCGAGCAAGCTATAAGTTTAGAGATGGCTCAAATTCAGTCAGATTCTTATTTCCAGAACAGTACCCTTAATTCATCAGTAAAGACAGATAGCATGCCAGTCATACCTTCTGTTGGCCAGAGTTATTTTTCTACTAGCCATGAAAATTCTAGAGACGAGTACAAATCATCAGAAATGCAGATTGCTGGTGCCATATGCAAATGTTACTTCTACGGAAATAAGAGACATGCACGAAAATTCTGTCCTGCCAAGGATGCAAATTGTTTAATGTGTGGGAAACTTGGTCATTTCAGTAAAGTCTGTAAGGCTAAAACATCTTCACAGAAGAAAACCATTTCTGATAGTAACGTGGCTAGTCTTTGTGCCTCATGTCCTTCTTCACTTGCTAAAGCAACAATGAAAATCCAAATTAACGGCGTTGAAGCAGATGCTCTGATTGACTCTGGGAGTTCGGACAGTTTTATCATCAGGCAAATTGTGAGACTCAGGTGTTTAAAATGCCTTCCATCTAACATGAATGTTGCAATGGCTTCAACATCATTTTATTCGAAAGTTAATGAAGTCTGTTTTGTAAATCTAAGTGCAACTGATAATTTATATCCTAACACTAAACTGCATGTCATGGAGGATCTGTGTGCTGATGTTGTTTTGGGTCATGATTTTCTAAGTCAACACGAACCTGTTGAATTAGAGTTGGGCGGCCACAAAAACCCTCTAAAAATCTGCAGCCTTGCCCAAGCTAGTGTTGAACCAGTTTGATTATTCGCTAATCTCTCGCAAAATTTAAAACCTATCGCAGAGAAATCTAGGTGTTATTCTTTTGAAGATAGACGATTTATAGTCAGAAATTATTAGCAGAAGGCATAATAGAAGAAAGCAATTCACCATGGAGAGCACAAGTAGTGATTGTAAAAAATGAAAATTGAAAAGCTAGAATGTGTGTAGACTATTCTCAATCAATAAACAGATTTACAATGCTAGATGCGTATCCCATTCCCCAAAGTGAGGAAATTGTAAACGAAATGGCTAAATATAAAGTCTTTAGCACAATTGATTTACTGTCAGCATATCATCAAATACCTATTTCTGAAGAAGACAAACTGTATACGGCTTTTGAGGCATGTGGTCAACTCTACCAATTCAAGAGAATTCCCTTCGGTGTAACCAATGGAGTTCCTTCATTTCAGAAAACCATAGACTCCATCATACGAAAGAAGAAACTGGAGAAAACAATTGCTTATCTAGATGATGTGACTATTGGAGGAGACAGTGAAGAAGATCACAAAAAAAATCTGGACCGTTTCATGGAAGCAGCACACAAATATAATCTTACGATAAATGAGCAAAAATCCAAATTTGGGAAAACTTCTGTAAATCTTTTGGGTTACATTGTTTCACATGAATCAATAAAACCAGACCCGGACAGACTACAACCTCTCATGTCTCTTCCGATACCTCGTGATCTTACGGCCCTTCGCTGCGCAGTAGGTATGTTTGTTCGTTATTCCAGCATGATACCGAAATTCTCGGAAAAAATTCAAATGTTCAGTAATGGGCTGAAATTACCTTTGTCTCAAAAATTTATTCAAGCCTTTCATGATCTAAAAGAAGATATCGCAAACTCAGTAATGGCACCTGTCGAAGAAAACTCACCTTTTACAGTAGAAACAGATGCTTTGGATCGTGCGATTGGAGCTATCTTATCCCAATCAGGCAGACCGGTAGCATTCTTCTCAAAATTACTTTCAAAAACAGAGCAGGGACACTCTATTATTGAAAAGGAAGCTCAAGCCATAGTTGAATCTTTTCAAAAATGGAGATACTTTCTTATTGGAAGAGCATTTAGGCTTGTAACAAATCAGAAGTCAGTGTCTTTCATGTTCGACAATAAAGCAACTGGTAAAATAAAAAATGAGAAGATTCAAAGGTGGCGTCTGGAGCTTTCATGCTATAAATATGATATTGTATACAGATCAGGAGTTGAGAACACGTAGCTGACCCATTATCTCGAATATGTTCCATTATCTGGCATAGTTAACCTGAAGGACATCCACAATGCACTCTGCTATCCCGGCATCACTAGATTGTTTCATTGGGTAAGGTCTAAAAATCTTCCCTTTTCGCTGGATGACATAAAAAAAATGACAGCTTTTTGTAAGACTTCCGCTGAATAAAGCCTAAATTCTGTAAATTTGATGGCCGTTTAATTAAAGCCATGAGTCCATTTGAGAGAATAAATATTGATTTTAAGGGGCCTCTTCCTTCCTCTAGTCGACATAAATATCTGTTAACAATTGTCGATGAATTCTCCCGCTTTCCATTTGCCTTTCCTTGTTCCGACATGTCAGCATCAACTGTCATAAAACACCTCCAAGATCTATTCTTCATGTTTGGCATTCCCTCGTACATTCACTCAGACAGAGGATCTTCTCTTCTGTCGCAGGAACTGAAGTCTTTTTCGGAACAGCAAGGGATTGCGACTAGCCGTACGATGCCTTATAATCCACAAGGAAATGGGTAGATTGGAAGGTACAATGGTATCATATGGAAGACTGTGTGTTTAGCCTTGAAAAATCGTGGACTACAAATTACACAATGGGAATGTGTTTTAGCAGAATCTTTTCACGCTATCCTATCCCTACTCTGCACTTCCACAAACATGACACCACACGAAAGGATGTTCAGGTACAAGGAAGTCATTTTACGGGCACTCACTGCCACTCTGGTTGTAGACGCCTGGTCCTGTGTTACTCAGGAAATTCAATCGTTCCAGCAAGTACGAGCCAACTGTGGAAATGGTTAATCTGTTGGAAACAAATTTGAACTATGCCTGCGTTCAACTGACAGACGGGCGAGAATCAACTGTGTCTCTGAGACATTTAGCTCCGGTAGGAAATGACCTCCCAGAGAAAGAGAGTGCCGAAGGAGAAGCCAAAGAACTTGTTGAAAGTCACGAAAAAGCAGAAGATTGTGTACCACCTTCAGTAGACGATGTCCAGTCAACTCCAGAGACATTCTCCAGTTGACCTCAGCATCAACGGAGACCTCCTAAATACCTAAGTGATTGTGTTACAAAATAAAATTGTGGGGAAGAATGTTATATATTCTCTATGAATGCAACCTCGCTGTATGTTTTAAAACAGACTGTTTATCGTTCAATCAAACACAATATGAAAATATTGTAGCAGTGTTTTCGTGTAGTAAAACCTTGCAAACAGGTTTCAAGTATTTTACAATGAGGCAGGTGTAGTTGAGAGCCGATAAAGCAGTACTAAGCATGACTTCATTGGATAGCAGATGTTCTGTAGCCGACGGAGTTTACATGTGAGGGCAGTAGACCCTACTCAAATTCCCTGTGACCTATGTCTACATGGTATGTGCTATTGTAGAAGAGGAAAATGAAGATACACATACATGCACGTCAGTGACATCATGTCTAGGGAAGTGGTTTATTTTCCTAGTAGGGAAAGGCAAGGAGATGACACTAATAGAGCAGGGGCAGGAGTCTCTGCCTAGCTAGGAAACTGTTTCACAACCCTCAAGCTATGACACTTCTGTTATCAGAAACAGGGTGAGTTTCAGGATTATTTGGACGTAGCCATTTTAAATTCAGGCATCTCGTTTCTTGCTCTGAAATTATTACCTTGTGGGGTTGTGATGTGTCTGTGTAACGGGTGCTTTCGAAGACTTGGAATCTAATTGTTGGAGACTTTATCCTGTTACCTAGACAATTCATTAATAGCTTTTTGACAACAGTATCTTTCATGTGATAAGTGTTTTAAACCATCTCAAAATGGTTGTGAATAGTGTGATGTTCCTAAGCCTGCCTCTATATTGTTTATTAATGGCCCTAGGCCAGATAAATAGTTGGCTGTGTTTTTCTGTTACTAGTGATAACATTTTCAGAGTTGTTTTTCACTATATCATTGACTTGGCTTGTAAGTTGTCTCAATGCCTTAGCTGCATTTGTACATATCCTCATTAAAAGTGAGAGGACTTTTTTTAAGAATAGCTGAATACCTCTCTCAACCCACTGTTTGTACAGTGGTTTGCTGATTGTCCTTTGTGTGAATCATCAGTCGTTGCAAATATAATTTCTCTGCTTGAATGGTCTTTATTAGGCCAGGATCCAACTATGGAAAGCAAACATCAGTCTCAGATTCTGTTAGTGCATGGAGATTTTGTTGACAGTAGATGTTACCTTAGAGTTTGAGAATGTTGTCTTATAATTAGAGACTTGGTGTTTTAAGATGAGTGATGAAAGCAACTGAATGTTACAAATGTTAATTCTTTTTGCAGAAGCGTTTCTGTGAGGTACAAACAAAATTTCAGAAGTTTCGTTCACCCAGCAACCTCGAGCCACGCTTGTCTCGAGCACTAAGAGAGTTACGTAGTGTGGAAGAAGCAACATGTTTGTTGGAGCTAGCATCAGAAGACCCAGAAGCAATCGAGGGTCAACTGAAGCACTGCATGGTAAGCCACAAAATTGTTAAGTATTTTAAACTGTCTCATAAACTTTTTGAAACATTATTGCCTGCTTCATAGTTCTGACTTAGCTTTAGTCTTGTAATCTGTTCTCATGTAATGAAATAGTATGGGCTAGTTTTTTCTCTCACTATTAGTGCTTAGTTTGGTGTTAGCAATATGTACTGGATCTCTCATGCAATGAGACCATGTTTAATCCTTGCGAAAGATGCACCTGTAGGCAGTACTTGATTCCTGTGCACTTCCTACAAGCAACATTATGGATGATGTACTACAGCGTTTCATGTCTGTAAACTTTAGAAGGGAGGTGGATTTGGCTATTGTGCCTCACGTTATGTGCTTATGATTCTATCTCATTGTGTTTAAGGGCACAGTCTTGCCTGGCTGTCGAACATGGTACAGAGATTTAGATTAATATTTTGATTTTATCTGCTTATGAATATCATTTAACTTTTATGCTACAAGATAAAAAATTTGAATTATGCAAAAAAAATGCTTTTTTTTGTAAATAATTTATTTTTTGTTAATTTTAAGTAAGAAAACTATGTACATAATGTTTAAAGAGTCATTTAATTTGGTGTTCGACTAAAGTCGCATGTCGCAGATAAGCAGTAGTTTGTATAGTCTACTATAGTCGAATGTCACAGTTAAGGAGTTAAGAGCATTTTTGTTTCTGATTGATAGTTTCTGTCTTTGTATGTAATATTCATTACATGATGGTGAGAACCATTTTAAAGATATCTTCACCATCTTTGTTGAGCAGAAAATTTCTGCTGCAGAATACTTAAAGTGAAAAATTGACATGTTTGCCACTGAAAGTCTCGTAGAGGCTAACGGACAATGGGAAAATAGCATGTCAGTTTGGTACCTTAGCTATTGACAGAGGCGATGAAGTATCCAATGCATGTGCTAGGCTCATCCATACCACTTCAACATCTCTAAGCCTCAAGCACATAACATATCTCTGGTCAGAGGGTACCCTTTAAGAGCATGGGCCCGAGTTTCTTCGCATTTAACGACAATTATTTTTTAAAACATAAATGGGAGCCGATATCGTAAAATCGCTTCGTAACTTTGTTATGGCTGATTTAAACTGCATACTCTAATTTTGTCGAGTCAGAAGACTGCAAAATAGTTGCTAATTAGTTAATTAACGAAATTTCCTTTTAATTGATAAATTAGCTCTACGCATCATACAGTTTGTCTCGAAAAATTACATTGCACAGTAAATCCAATTTGCAAAAAAGTTACGAAGCAATTTTACGATATTGACTCTCGTATGCATTTTAAAAAATAATTCTCACGAAAGTCGAGAAACTCGGGCCCAAGCCCTTAAGCTAGGTATTAATTTTGTAGCGATGATAGAATATGGTATTAGGGGTCTGATTATGATTAAAATTCAGAAGATGGAAGTGCTGTGTTGAGTAACCCGCCATTTATCTCTCTTAATTAAAATTTAGTGATTGTGTCTTTGGTCCTCATATGCAAGAATGTGGGATGTAACATAATTGTAGTGTTTCTGAAAGTACTTGTTGAAGAGCTGCAACATTCTCCAAGAATACACTAGAGAAGATTTAATGCAGCTTATAATCAATATCTGCTGGTTTTATGACTTAGAAAACTTGTTAGTTACATTTGAATATACTATTGTAGAACTCATCACCTTTCTTTAGTGTTGTTTGTAATGTTAGCTTAATTGTATTTATGCTCAATTATCTGACATTTTTTTAGAGTACTAATACTGTTGAAAGTTTTTCTTCAGAATAGTTATCGTTTTAAAAAACTGCCATGTACAACTGGTAGGTATACTTAGTAATGTTAAGCTAGGCCATTTTTTATTTTGCTGTTACATTAACTGCTATTACTTGTTTTTCAAAGTTCTTTAGTTACTGTGTATTTTTTTATTTGCTTTTTCCCTCATTTTTCTTTTTGTATCTTCCATTGTAAAAAAAATAATTTTTGCTATCTTTCTGGTTTGTTTTTATAAAGTTTGCGATGTTATATCACATAGTGATGCAATTTATGACTCACACTTTCTTGCTCAGTCAGTCTCCATCAGGGGCGAGAAACTTGATGGCTAGGGCAGGGTTTCTCCATTTGGAGGAATCTCGGTACCTGTTGAGTGTGTCTGGAATCTTATTTTGATGATGTCTTAATATCAGTAGCTATAGGTTGGCTGCAGTCTTATATTTGTGCTAGGGACTTACTTCCACCATACCAGAGCAGTGTTCCTTTCCTTTGTATCACAGGAGACCGAGAACTTGTCATGCAAAATGTTTCTTGACATTAAGAGTCTATCTACAATTTACATACAAAATAGGGTTGACTGTGTTGCTGCTAGCCAAGTGGGACAACCCCTCTACAGCATTTTAGCTTATGTCATCAGTAAGTGATGGTGTTTGTTTATTTACATCAGGCAAAAATTGATAAAGCTCTACAGAGGACACCAACTGGCATGTGTAAAACAATATCGTCTGTATACATAAGCCACTGAACTGACGTACTGGGTTTTCATTATGATAGTGTAACTTCAGGAATTTTTGTTGAATGCAACTTGATGAAAGAATACGGTCTGCATGTCTTACTGTCTTTGGGTCTCTGTGATTCAGTTCTCAGTACAGAAGCTTTCTTGCACAATGTGCATAGCAAAATTGTAAACATAACACTTCTCACAACTCGTGCCCTCATGTGTGATGGGTTGGGGGATCGCTGAGACCTTCCAGAGCGTAGGATCATGTCACAACTGTGATGGCTTTGTCATGGAGACCTGACCAGCTACACAATCAATACAAGATAACAAGTTGTGTTGTGAAATACTGATGTGTCTGTGATCCTGCCACCATATTACAATAATTGTAGAATGGGCCCCACCTCCTCTATATGTGGCCCATTCTACACGCCATGGTGTGATGAACTTATTGCACTGCAAATAATCATAGAACACCATGTTGTTACACTTTATCTTATGTACGTAGCTGAACGCAGTAACATCTTTGATAATTAATTAAAATCAGTTTTAACCATTATTCTTTATTTTCATAATCAGGTCTCAGAGACTCCTGCCTTAAAATGGTTTTTTGGGCAGCAGTGTAAAATTTGCCATGCAGCAAGAAGTTTTGATAAAGTAAACACATGCAGCCACAGTTTGACGGGGAAGGGGAAGGGAGGTGAAGGACAGCCATCTGATCATGGTAATTCACAGGCCCCTCTTCTCTCATTCACTTCTCTTTATGTACCAATTGAGTTAAGCCATGGAATGAATTGCAGGAAGCTGCTGTTTCCTTAGCGTACGTTTTCTCGCTGCTGTGACTCATGTGTTTTCAGCGTACCACACTACACTGTTGTTAAATACGTGAAATGCTGATACACCAACACAATATGGGATGGGGAACACTATGCCAGTCATACCTAGTTGTGAACTACTAAGCATATCAGAGGGAATTGTTTTCTTTGCCAGACTGTTAATCTACATTTTTGAGCTCAATGAGTGTCAGAAATAGAGTTTTAAAGGGTTTATTGTGTAGGTTTATGATGTGATGACTCTGTTTTCTTTCAGAGGTTCTACCATACACTGAGTGACATCAAGGGTGAAGTAGAGGACATAATTAAAACAGGAAGAAAGTTGGTTGATGATCAGGCTGTTCCAGACCCACAGAGGTTCAATGCCCGAATTGACATGTTGAAAGAACTGTACAATAAGGTGATCTAGATTGTACCAATTTGCAAATTGCACTGTTTTTTGTGAACAAATTTGCTGTCTACAGGGTGGGTTGCTCATGTCATATGCATTGCTGTACAAATTGGGCCTAGCTGTAATTATGATTCTTGCTTGTTTATTGTGTTAGTAAATGATTTACTTTTTTTTTGCTTACTTCTTTTTAGTCATAAATGTAATGGCAATGCTAAAACTGTCACTGGATATGTGGTATTTATCCCAAAGTAATATGTTACATATTTTCTGGGGGGGGGGGGGTTATTGAGGTTACTATACTAATGCGTAATCTTAAAAATACCAGAATATCGGCTTTGGAGAGGAATAAAAAAAATTTAGGGCTTATGTATATTCATCTGATTTTCTACATGGACTGCTGAAATTCAATTTTTTTCACATTGACAAGGGTATTTGAGTCGAAAATATCTAAATGTTGTTAGTAATTACAGTAGTGAAAACTAATAGATACACAGTCATGCTGTTTACAGATAATTACAGTACCTAGTTCTACTTAGAAGGATATCGAATAAGAGCTATCATTACCATGTTTTCTCAAGTCTGGGGCCGTGGTGTTCGAGTGGTCACATCGCTTGGCTCCTACCACGGCGATCCGGGTTCGATCCTTGGTGGGTTCAGCCCAGACTTTTCGTGGACATTGCCGTTGACCGGCGGGTTTTCCCGGAGATCTCCCGTTTCCTCCGCCTTTCTCATTTCCGTCACTTCTCCAATGTAGGGCATCATTTCATGTCATCCATCAGGATATGCAGATGCCTATGGGCGTCCAATCAAAAGTCTGCACTCGGGGTACGGTACCCCGCCCTGGGGTAGCCTACCCATATGCTATTTATTTTATTTTTCTCTCAAGACAATACTATCGTCAGTAATCACTATTGTAACTGGGTGGAGCAGTACATTAGTAAGTGGACTTAACATTAGTTTGTTGCGATCTCTCATAACATTTTTCACTCTGCAATGCAATTTATACCCAGGATACAGAAGTTTTAGATGAGTATAATGAGATCTAGATATGATGTTAATGAGATACTATTTTAAACACTTGCTGTTTTGGTTGTGGTATGGTATAGTAAACTGTAAGAATTTACGACTGATGATTGTCTCATGTGTTCTCCAAGTGTAACCAAGTTTTGTTAGATATTGCCATGGATAACAATTACTAATTTTACTTCACACTGTCAGTTAAACCAGTTATGTAATGCTTTTTCTCACTATTTATGCAGTCAATTGTACTGCTGTAATTCAACCATGGTGTGGAAACAAATTTAAAGAAATAAATATATTTAATGCAGTGAAGCTATAAATACAGTTAAATGTCTTTTCACTTTTTTCTTTTGGCCCGTTTATACCATGTTGTCTTTTAATTTTCAGTAATGTTTGCATACATACAATGCTTGTTCCTGTGTCACATTTTTTATTTTTGTACGATTTATTTTTTCTGCATTTCACCATAAAACTTACTGACTACGGGCAGAAATTAAAGGCTTGCCTACAAATGATTTAGCACGGAAAATAGCACACGCACAGAAAATAGAAAACAAGTTTTGGAATGGCACCACCTATACTTGTGCACAACACACACACAGAAAAATAGCACAGGATCACAGAAAGTAGACCAACATCCTATAATCTCTGTGCTGTGCGCTGCTCACTAGCCAATAAAAACTTGCTTACCACCAATGTCATGTTTAATTGAAACTTATGAAAGTGGATGTGATTTGACTAGATTTGTTTGTTATTTTGAAAATAAACTGGGCCACTGGAAGTTTAACCACAGAATAAAAAATGCTAACATGCGACAAAGTAAGTTTTTTCATTGTTGTTATCGTACCAGTTCTCGGGGCGTACATGAATATAAACAATACCACGCGGGTTAGAGACATTAGTTTATATAACCGCTTGTAGTGCTTGAGATACTGTAATTAGTTTGTACATTAACAAAATATTTAAAAATAATTAACGTGACAATTTGAGGTTCAGCATCACATAATAACTAATTCTATTAGAAACGACGTAATGGGGCTTTTTAACAATTGTTATTGTACCAGCTCTCGGGGCGTACACGAAAGTAAACAATGCCACATGGAATTTGAGACACTAGTTTAAACAACCACTTATATTTCAATAATTACTGTGATTTGTTAGTATCTCAATTACATATTTAGAAATGGTAAATGTGACGTTACTTACGTATAAGTTTCCTCACAGATAATAAAAAAGGCCTATTATACTTCAGTGTAACCTAACTTCTGTGAACTCAGATGCGATTGCAAGCCAAAGAGAAAACGAGTACGATAAAAATCACGTCTTGTCGCTTCTGTAAGTACATATTTATTCTGTGGTGGGTGTATACAAGCTACAAACCAGCACGTGATACTGCAGTAAGATTTGTGTTAAATTGGTGACTGGCCAAGCGAGTGTCCGTATTTTCTTTTAATAATGATTTAATCTGACAGAAACTTCAGCTGCACATGTGTTTTCCTGTCACAATTGAACCTAAGTAAGCACATATACACCCAACTAAGGCTGTTCTGTACTATTTATTCTTGTATCAGAATTACAGTGTGATACATGGATGGCATGTTTGGTATAAAAGTCACATCTATAATATCTGAAACATGAATATCAGTGACATGTATAATACACATAATGTGTATAAAATGTTTAGTATTTATACATTTTACATTAGGATTTTGTTGAAATTCTAATGTGAATATCGTAAATGTGGAATTAATGTATTTTAAAAGCAGTGTCAGTGTTGTAATTAAGAGTTCCACAACCTCATCAGTTTTTTAATACTGATGGTTTTGATAATATCGAAGGTTTTGATAATGTTAACGCACTTCTATTACTTAATTTAACCTACCAATATTGTAGATATTATCGAGAAACTTGGTGCACCTATATTTTTAAACTTATATAAGTGGTTGACCCACCTCTTTCTATGTCAATAACTATCAATAGATTTAAATATGTAACAGCCCCACTGTCTAAAGTTTGTTGTTCCTTATTCTCTCCCTTAGCAGTTAATGAGAATATTATACTCTGTGTGTTTCATCAAGTTGATGTACGTGTGAATAGTAAAACAGTGCGTGTGTAAACAATGGTGTTGATTATTTTTCGTTCCTGCCATACTTCATTGATATGAATTTGTCGCCTTCCTGAGAAATTAACTTTTTCAGTTCGTTAGAGTGTTCGGGTCAGTCACTTCCTGCTACAGTGATATCCGGGTTTTATGCCCGGATTTCTGCGTTATCTATCGTGCCGGACAATGTCGCTGTTCAGAAAGTTTTCTCTGGGATCCTTATACTTATCTCATTCACTCTCGTAAATTCTGAAGACTTGGTGTGTTAATATCACTCAAATACCTCCACTCCGTGCATGTTTTTCTATGCTCAAGTACCTGTCTGCCACTCCATGTAACGAGCATTCTGGACACCTTTGATAACAAGCTGGAATCATGTGTACACTGCATGTTTTCATTGACAGAGCTTACCTTTGATCATGTGCATTTGCTTCATACGCTCTCACTTCAATGTGAATAGACAGTAGATGTTAAGGAGTGAATGCAACTGCCTCATAAGCTAAATAAATATTAGTGCGCATTAATGCCTCACTGCTAAGACAAAAATAGTGCTACACTGTAGTGGTCATCAGTGCCAGTTCCTTTTCCTCTGCTACAGTTATTCTTGTCATGTAATGAATATGAATTATTGTTGTTATGCGCACCTAAGTTGCTTACATTGTGTTGTCGGTGCAGTTGGGTTCTCAGGTGACGGAAGCCAAGAGCACATTGGATGTGGCCCTGGAGGTTTGCCGCAACATGAACTGCGACATCCCATCTCTGAATGCCTGGTTGGACAGCGTGGAGAGTCAGTTGGATGAGCAGGAGCTTACTGGTGGAGTTGTGGATCTGGAACCGCAGATACGCTTTGTGAAGGTGAGGCTGTTCACACTATCAGACTCCTGTACAAGGTTTTTTTTTTTATTTTAATACAAAAGAGTATTTTAAATTGAATACATAAATATATATATTTTTATTGTAGGTATAGTAATAAAAAAAAAATAATTTATTAGTGATAAGTTGCCAATTGTGATGCTTAATGTCTAGAAAATGATATTATAATTTAATTTTATAAAAAAGATAAACTTTAAGAAGATTTTTTGCAGAAATTGATAAGGCTAATTAACTTGAATTTTTCATCATGAAAGTTAACGCTATTGACTGCTTTCACAAATTATTAATTTTTTATGTTTGTTTTATAAACTACTGTAGAAATAATTCTTTACTTTTTTTCCTGAACATCTGTTTTTCAAAGAAGGCATTGTGAAGTTTGTAATGAATTCAGAAACCATTAGTTTAGCAGTTAGGTTATTAAGTACATAACCCATATTTTTATAGATTGTTAAGAGGGTGCTTCTATTGTTTTGCATTTCCGAGTGGACGATAATGCACGATTCTGCTGTATACATGACATGGAGGCTGCTAAGTTATCATTTAAACTAATTTTTTTTTCTGTGTCAGGATTTCAGTGTTGTATTTTACTTTGACTTACAGAATAGAAAGAAATAATAAACAAATAGTATTTTTTTAAATGCCATGTGAATGTGTGTAGAATAGTGAAGAGAAGCTGCAGGATAGTTAACAATTCAGGAGAACCCCGATTTAACGAAATGCCATGGGACCCGAAAATGTTTACTCTAAATCAATGTCATTAAATACGACTTCATATTTTTTCACGCCTACCTCCCCCTCCCCTCCCATGCCCGGGGCCCAAAAAAAAAAACGTTAAAACCTCAGGCATGTTTCGTTGGAATTTAAGGTAATTTTTAAGAAGTCTGTTGGCTCAAAATAATAACAAAACACATTTACGTCAACAGGTAAGCCACAGCCATAAAAGAAAAAAAATTGGCGAAAAAAAAAAAACTTTAAAATCTTTCAGTGGAACGCTTAGCGGCCGTGCGCGTGGTGAGTTAGGCTGCCCGTGCGCTGTCAGCACGTGAGAAGTGATGACTTACACCGCCGAAACGTCAATATTTCCGTCTCTCTCCTACCCGCTCCACTAACAAAATTCAGGAATTTCCAGGGGGGGAAAAATTGCAAGAAAAACTGAATTAAAAGTTTGCGAGACAACGGTAAATTAATAATTAAATATGCGCGGCCCAGCCATTGTAGCTTGTAGGCTGCCACACTCGTGAAACAAACTCGTTGATCTGCTTAATTCTTGCTAAAAATACTTAGCACGCGAGTGTTTTTTAGCATTGAAGAAACACATTATTTATGTTTACTGTAGTAAATTTGTTGTAAAAAGTAAGCGTAAATATAATTACGTATCTTTTTTATAAATTCGCTGGTTTTATCACAGGACGCGACAATAAATAATCACGCTGGACACCACTGCATTCTATCGGTAATAGAATTAATCAATAGAGTACGCTGCACTGCAGCGCATTCTAATGGAGACACGATGCACTATCTGTGAATTTGTTCCTGTGCTGTCCACCGCCACGCTGTGGTGACTTGGTCCCTAGATGCTCGTTCACTCGCCAGCCGGTAGAATGAGGATCTAGGCCCTCGTTGGTTACACACGCAACACAGCATCATCGCTTGCTCGGCCACGCCCACGCGTGTTCAAAGTCACTCCCGCAACAAAAGTTTTCAACTAATTTTAACAATTTTTTTTGTTTCTCAACGGATAGTTTAAGCTTATATACGGATAAATAAGTATACAGTATATACTGCGGCCAGTGCTAGTATTTTTAATAGACTTACATTACAGTTATTATTCCATTTTATCAAAAACAGTTAGTTATTAAATACATTTTTTTGTTATTTTTTTAAGATTCCTAAAAATCCTTTCGTTAAATTGCTGTTTTCGTTATTCCCGAGTTCGTTAAATTGAGGCTCTACTGTACCTAGAATGAAGGTAAGTAATATGTTTTATTACAAAAACAGTGTCAGATCATTAATGTTTATGGTAGGAGGTATTGTAGTTTTATTTACCTTGAGTTAGATACAGTATGTTCTGTCATTACCTTGTACTTTTGCATATATCAGTTTTCCTCTAACTTTTACCTTTATTTTCATATCAATGTATTGAATTTCCTGCTTTATAATTTATCTTTCATTTCTGTTTCAGAAATGCCTTGACCATGACCTTCCTAATAGGAGTGTTGTTAAAGATGGTATTAGTTCTTCCTACAAAGCATTCTCATCGTTGTGTGAATCTGCATACATAGAGGCACTGAAGGACAGAGTAAATGACTTAATGAAGAAGTGGGATAGGATTGAAGCAAGATTAAACAATTCTCTCGCTAGCTTAGAAAAGGTATGTTTATTACATAAGTGCTTGCAGCCTTCATCAGGATTGTGCAATAGTCTTTGTAAAGACATTTTGTTGTGTTACTCATGATTTTTAAAATTATACAAGTTTTGTTAGCAATGCTTTAGTAAAAACAGAAAAAAATTATAATATAGAATGTATTTGCTTGATTAAATATATAGCGCTCTTAATAATACTTTCTCTGTGTGATGGTAAAAAATTAATGGTGTTGTATATAAATATTCCAGAAAAATGTAATTTTGTTATAAAACAATTTATTTTAGTAGTTGTACTGGGCTGGGTTTGAGGTAATCTAGGGGATGGCCTGCTTGGTGGCATGATTCCCTATTTGTAGAGGGTGAGAACGAATCTTGTTTTATTTGAATCCTTTCAACTAATAGCAGCCTCATTTCCTTCTTTCACTGCTGCAGTTCTTTCAGGTAATGTTGCTGCCAGAGTACGGATGAGGTGGTGTGAAATACAGTATCATGTGTAACCTACGTGTATTCTTGCCAGGTCTCCAACATTTTACTCTACACCAACTTTCCCTTGTAATTTTACTCACTTATTCTTACCCTAATATTATACAGGATCTTAAGTCCCTTCTCGGTCTCTACAATTAATTATATGTGTTCCGGTGATGAGCTGTAGTTGCAATCTTTCCGGTTGCATGTTCAAGCCAAGATGTGCTCGAGGTTTCCCTGTAAGTGTTGCTGCTGGCATAAAGCCTGACTTATACAGTCCTGCTGGTGGGAACGAATTTGGGTCATTAGAGAAAGTGATCTTTTGTCGAAACGTATGTAATGCTGTAATTTCAAAAACATGCCATCGCATATCCAGCATTGTCACATAATCTGCTGTTTAACGAGCTCTCCAAGGGACTGGCTGTACAATCTCAGATACCCTTGTACCAATATGCTAGGGACAAGGTGCTTGTTGACCATATCCAACACTTTAATCCATAAGGCCCTCATCCACTGACAACAGTTTGTGCTAGCATAGTTCATTCTTTTTCTAAGGCTCAGAAAAATTATAAACTCTGCAAACATATTGTATGTAAACAATTGTTTGCAATCACAACTTGCAAGGAAAAGTGATATTTAAAAAATTGTTAGCAAATACGTCTTGCAAGGAAAAGTCACTGATGGTACATTGTGGACTTACACCAGTCTCACAGCAATAAAAATGTCATGTCATATGTAGATACTGTACGTTATATGTGCTCTTATAATAAAGTGAAATACACAGTAAAATTTTTTTTTTATCATTTTACTCTTTCTGTGGTAGAGTTATTTCAGTACAGCAGAAGCTTGTTATATCACAGATTTAGTTTTACCACAGGGCAGTTGATATAACCCAGCAAAATAAATACAGTAACAGACTGATTGCACCCAGTTTACTGCAAAACCTGTATACAGCGGGTTTGAGTTCTGTCACCCGACACCAGCGTTATATTATGCTTCTGTATTTGGAAGCAAATCCTTCAACATAATATAGTTCTTAGTATAATTAATGTGTTAACTATTCCAGTTTGTCCAGTGTGATACACTTGACACACTTGTGTCTAATATGCATGTTTCTCTCTAGGAGAGTGTTGATATTGCTAGAGCCAAACATGAAGACTTTGTTCGATCCTTGGAGGAGATAAATGAATATCTTCAGGAAACTGAAGATTTTGTGAACAAACTTGATACAATCGCACCTTCTAAAATTACTGAAGATTATATTGCAGAGTGCAAGGTATGTTGGTATTAAACAGTTAATTGAATTGATTGTGAGTGCTTAATCGGAGGACGTCAATATAAATGATTTATTAAAAAAATTGAAAAAATTTAACAGTATTAACTTTGTGGTCATGTAAACAATGGAATATTCATCTTCACTAATACATTTTTGCTTGCATTCAGGAGTTTTGAGTTAATGTTCTGTCACAAGTAAACATATTCACGTATTGCAGCAAAACCATTCATGATGATTTTATAGTTTTTAGTGTTAATTAGAACCTCACAGTATAGAACATATTACAATCACAGATCTTCTCCAGTTTTGGGAATTCTGTATACTTCCATGAGCCAAATAGATTGACATTAACATGTTTTTGCAGTGATGGATTATTAGATTCCATAATGACACTGAAATTACCTCCGGCGCATTCTGTTACTGCTGAAAAGCACTGGCCAGTTATTCCAGTAACATCAGTTATAGTTCTGTTTCTGCTGACGACCACTGATGATCACTGAGGATGGTGGTTGTTAGCTGTCTCTTTGTGTGAGGCTCTAATGACTACTGATAATCGCTGAATTTACTGGAGCTCTGCCAGACATGTAGTGCCAGTAAAACAGCTCTTGGCACGAGATTCAATAAATTTTTCCGCTAATAAACATTTATATAAATCCAATTATTGGTGCTACATCAGAGAATATTTACTTGAAAATATAAATACATATTCAAAAATTATTTGGATATTTTAAACATTTTTTTTGTAGTACAGTAACAAAAACTTTTCAAAAACAAATAATTAAATAATGGATCTCGTCTTG
The DNA here is from genome assembly GCA_003012365.1 of Medauroidea extradentata. Classification (NCBI taxonomy): domain Eukaryota; kingdom Metazoa; phylum Arthropoda; class Insecta; order Phasmatodea; family Phasmatidae; genus Medauroidea; species Medauroidea extradentata. The sequence goes on along the minus strand of PNEQ01080118.1, from coordinate 8,847 downwards.
TGTGGGACACCTGTTTTTGCCGGTTGTTCCGAAAGTATCATGTCCCTGACAAAAACAAATACTTACCTGTTTTTGATTTCTTTTATTGTTCTATTTCTGCTGACGAACACTGACGGACCATCAGTGATCTATGCTTTTCAGCAGTAATAGAGTGTGCCGTTTATATGTATTGTGTGGCTAAGCATGGCGGAGCACCTTGAATTCATTATCTTCATTTGTTATATGACTCAGTTCTAGGTGGCTTTAATTGGCCTATGACACATTTTTTAATTGCTGCAACACTTGTGGTAATATACAAGAATCAAAAAAATATCTGTACAGTGGTAATCTACAAGAATCAAAAAAATATCTGTACACTGATAATCAAATACATGCTTAAAGAGGTACATTTATTTTTTCATGTAGCCTGGGGCACATTATACCTATGTATTTCTACAGCTTTTATCAATGAAGTGTACGTTCTGCCAGGGATGGTGGTGGAGTGGTGGAATGGTGGTCAGACCACTCACCTTCCACCACAGTAACTCAGAAGATTTGTTTACTGATGGAATTGCTTCTTTTTTAGTATGTTGTAACCCTCTCCATCCAGAGGGTACATTTGCAATCTATTACACAGCAGGTTACAGTTTCACTCTCAATTGAAGCCTTGATTGCCTGGTTCTGTGAGATGCTGTCTCTCGCTGGTAAGTACAAAGTGGCAATGGAAAATCTGGAATTATGTGAGCAGCAAGTAGTATTATAGGCCTGGTAACTGCTTGCTCAAAACATCTCGTGGATCACACTTTTGTTTCCCTCAAACCTTGTAACATTCACAAGAAGGGCAAGGTATAGCAACCAAGAGGACATGTACCTATTAGTTGGCAACCTTGGAGGCAGGTTTCTCAGATCCACTGCTGCAATAAATCTGCTTAGGCAATAGTCTGACCTGCATGATTTTACTTTCACAAACACCATGGTGTCTGCTCACACTACAAGATTCTTTAAAAATAAAAAACTTAACATTTTATAACATTTAATGATAATATCCATGTCTCTATAATATCCAAATTAAAAAAACATTGGAGCTTTGATTTGAAAATCCTCTGCCCGACAGGTTTACGGATGTTAAAATGTTCAAATCAAAACACCAGTATTTTTTAAATTCAGTTATTGTAGCAATCTGGATATTATCATATTAAAAATTATACAAATGAAAGTTTTCCATTTTGATGGATTTTGTGGTTTCAAGCCCTTAATTTTCGAAAAACCATTTTTAATTTTTTACTCGAAAACAAATTGTGCTACCGCCTAGAGCTGTACGTACAGACGTCTGCTAATAAAATTTATACTCAGCAATAAAATCTCACTGAATTATGATAAGTTGTTAAGATTTTATCGGCATTTGAGTATTCCAGTCGTTTGCTCGACATCTTACCTTTCCTGGGGTCCGCGGTGGTCGAGGGGCCAGACCTCCCCCATCCCACCTAGGCGATCCAGGTTCGATTCCTGGCGGGGCCGGTCCCTGGATTTTCGCATGTGGGAATCGTGCCGGATGATGCCGTTGGCCGGCAGGTTTTTTCGGGGATCTCCCATTTCCCCCCGCCCTGTCATTCTGGTACTGCTCCACACTCACCTCATGTCACCCTTCACCAGCGCTAAAGACCTCGATGTTAGATGCATTATTCTAGTCAGCACAGTTGTATAATTTCTCACTACCCGGTTTATTTCCTTGTCCCAGAATCATAGCTAAAGAAGTAGGGAAATAATTGGTCAGAATTTTTTGGTATAATATTCATCAACTAACATTGGTGAGACATGAACTTTCATGAAGTGTCTGCACTTACTAACAGCCACACAGGATAAGGCTGAGAAAATGTGATTGGTCAATTAGTGTGTGCTGGAAACAGTGCGAGAACTAATGAAGTTTTGTTACATTTGTCTAAAGTGCAGTGCTATATGGTAGAGTATAAAAAATAATTTATTTGTCTTGTTCTTTTGTCAGTACTGAATTTGTATATTTTGTGCTTAAAATGTTTTAATAGTTACTCTGTGAAGTCTTAACACTTAAGACTGTTGAATGATTAAGCAATATTAAGAAGTTGTACTTAATTTTGAGTAAATAGTTATACGTCATTATTTTTAAAACATAAAATTAGCTTCTCTGATTATAAAAGTTTTTTTTTAATGTTTGCAAAACTGTTTTGTTTTATCATTGTGTCTTATAACACATTATATATGTACTTAGTTGTAACTTTGAATGCAGTTACATCTAAAATGTCTTGATAATTGGTACATATTATCAATAAATTAAGTTAACTTTTAAAATCCTTTGCTACTTTGTTATAATTTTTAGATGTTGACAAAATATAAATAATATTTAGTATTTCCATGCAAACATACTGCTAGCAAAACTTTGGGTCTTGGTCCTAACCAGTTAACGTGGTTAACGTGCCTATTATAAGGTTCCTCCAGTTTATGGGAGGCCAGTATCCTTTTGGTTGGCGAGGTTTTTTCAGGTGAGATTTATTGCAAACATAGGGTTTGCACAGAGTCCTACAGTGTTGATATGATGTTTGAAGCATTCCATGATGTGCTATTCTGTCCTTTACTTATATTTAACTTGTATCATCCTTCAACTAACCAAAGCCCCTCACTGTAGAGTCGTGCTGTGGTAAGGTTTAATGCCACAGTCTCTTGATGTGTGAAATATGGTACTGGCTGATTCCTTAGCATCACACCATCGGATGTTGTGAGAGTTAATATTTGAGATCAACTGTTAATTTTCCCCTCAATGCGTATAGTATATTCTTCTTAAGAATGATCACAGTTAGTACCCAAGACCAGCAGAAAACTTACCATTGGCAAATCTCTGCAACAGCCATGTATGTTGCAGAGTAACTGAATGTACGAGGCATATGCTTTTTTTTGTCAGAAATTGTATCCTGACATGCTGAGATGCCATGTCCTCAATCCCAGCCATACATGATCATATGTTTCGTACAGTGACCAATTATGTTGCAGTCTGTTCATGCTAAGCCTTCTCAAATAACACGTGTTCTTGAAAACTGTAAGACTATGGTTCGAGAGTACACGTAATGTTAATTAACTGATCACAGAGATGCCTATAGTACGTGTTTTATTAGAAGGCTAATCCTGGCCATCTTGTACATCACAGTAAACTGACATGGTCTGAAAGTACTCCCAACATAAGGTTCTCAAATAAGACTTGCCTCTAGTACATAGGAATGTGCTGGCACAGAAATATTGTATGATCCGAACATAGAAAAATAATAGTTTTCCCAAAACATGTATCTAAAATGAAGCAGCATGATTCCACCATACTTTTCACATGCACTGGAGTGTGTGCTATTGTAAACATAGGGAGGGACGAATGATGAAATATATTTGTAACTACTGTGCTTGAATTATGCATAAGTTGTCATGCCACAATGTGGAATGATCTTATTTTTTGTCTGCCATGCACCTTTGTCTTCTTTTTGAACAGTGACAGTATGTTGGGGTCACAATGCATGTAGTATACTTTCTTGCTGAAACAGTTGGCAAGCAGAAAAGTGAAGAGTGGACCTCAACCACATGTACACGTAGAACATTAAGGTTTTATATGAAATATATTTTTCTCATTAACTGGAATCGGTTGAACAAATGCTCATTCACAATTGACTAGAAAAGCAAAAACAGTCTGAAGTCTTATTTTTGTAATGTTATATTTTTTTAAGACCCACTTTATTTGGTCTACAAGAGAATCCTTTTGCATGCAAATGATGGAGTCAACTTAATTTTTAATTTTTGCAGAAATCAGGCAGTAAACGTTTAAATGTGCTTATAATTTTGGGCTTTGACTTTGTAATCAGTTGGCTGTTGTGTTTCAAAGTGACTTGTGGCATGTGCAGGAGCTGCAGGGGGACATGTATGCACGCAAGTGCCGAGTGGATGCTCTTCGTGACCTGGCAGTTGACCTTATGTCCACCAGTGAAGGCCAGCAACTGCAGAAGGAATTGAATACATCAGTGGAGCAGCAGCTGATCGCCCTGAACTGCCGATGGGGCGATCTGTTGCGGCGGGTGCACGTAAGTTTGTGGCCGCTGGTCTCCTGGAATGCCACACATAGAGGGGATGGCACTGCATGTATCCTGTAGAAGTGTTTGTGAAGATTGGTAGTTAACCTTGATTGTGATGCCGGAAGTCTTGGCTACATTTTAATCTTTTGTGAGTTATGTTCTTATTGGTTTATAAGCTGTTCACTGTGAAGTGAACTCTTTTTAGGCTCCAACATAATTTATCGCAGCATCAGACATTTAGATTTTGACATCAATTAAATGTACACACTGTATCAACTTTTTCGGTATTGATAGTAAAAATTAACAGCAAAATATACAGGATGAGTCAGGCTGGAGTGTGTTAATTTTGTGTGGTGATTGCTCATAAAAAACTGTTGAAGATGTGTTTTCAATTTTTTCATGAAGTGAATATAGTGGGAGTAATGCTGCCCTAAAAATAGACTTTGAATTTACACTTTAATCAAAATTTTAAATACTACTTGATATTAAATAATGATAATGAAACTGAACAGTGCCTAGTGGATGACTTATCTTCATTCTAAGTAATTTAATGGTAATGTCATTGTTCCTTCATGGTTAAAATGGGGCACAACCCCATATATCTGCTTCTGACTTCCAAACACTGTACCGTATTTTATGTTGAACTTCATAAAATTGAGCAGGTGGGGAAGATTAATAAAAAAAGGTAGTCTTGTCAAGAATTGCTATAGTTGGCCATTTTATAGAAAATAGTATGTTTTTTTTAGTGCCAGAAACATATGCAGGCATAGCAATATCTGTAATTGGTTGGTCAATTCAGAAAGTTTTCAGTAACCTTACAAAATAACATGTTTTGTGATTGATTTTTCAAGCTAGGTGTGTTAGTAGATGTTTCAAATCAGTAAATTATGCATATGCTATTATGCTCATGGTAGGAAATAATATTTTTTCTGGTAGTTCAAAATTAATAAATACTAAGTAAACACATCATGAAAGTTTCTGTTCCTTATTTTTATATCAATTTGGTATTCAGTTTTGTATTTCATATAACTGTTATTTCAGTATTTTTTGTTAGTAGTATTCAGTTAATTTTTTGAATTATGTAATTCCGAAATCGGTGCTTTTATTTTAATTTTGTTTAATGTTTCAGAATATATTAAAGAATATTTTTTGTTAATTTTTCTTGTTCTAATGTATTTTACTTTACAGGTTGTGGTTTGTGCATACGTCTTTTTCATAACTATAGCAACGTATGTGTCCATAGTTTTCCCATGAATAACTTAAAATTTTCTCAAGATTTTGTTATATTTTCATTTATTTCACTTTAACATTTTGACAACATTTCATATAGACTTAGTAGTTTCAATAAATGAGAATGTGCATGCTTGCTTAAAAGCTTCTTAACAATAAACTCAAAGCATGAAGTAGCGTGGTTCTATGTGTGGCTTAGTGTGTTTTGCATGTGTATCTTGACTGTTTAGTTTAAATAACAGAGTAGTTTTGTATTTAATTTCAGTTTGTGTATATCACAATTAAATAATAATTTTCTTAGTGAGAAATCAAGGGTTTTACGTTTGACTATGCAATATATATTAATTTTTTTAATAGTAAGTGATGCTTAATACGAAACAGGTTTGTACAGGAAATATAGGACATTGAACGAAAAGCTGGGTGAATTTTACTTGTGAAAGAATAGAATGTAGCTATTTTGAACCTAGCTCTCTACTTTCTCTGCTGTGACTTGGCAACCATCTGAACTTCATAAAAAAAATGTAGGAGAAGAAAGTTGGGGTGTGAGAGTTTAGTGCCGGTGGAAGGGGACATGCGACTATTTTGAAGGTCAGTGCAGTTCTAAAAATAATCAGTTGAGTGGAGTCCGTTGCCCCACTCACAGTGAAACGTTTGTTTAAAAATGTGTGTCTTGGTAGATAGTGTTTACATTTCTGTTGTGAGTTCTGTTTCACTATGCACAGGTAGGCATACAGAGTGAATGTTAAGTGACATACTTAATTTGATGACAGTAAAAATAAGTTTTTTTAATTGACGGCTGTTAAAAATGTGACAGATGATTGGTGACTTGAAAAAATGCTCACCAGTGAAACTTGTTCATTGTTTGTTTGTCAAATTCAAAGCTGGTTAGCTAATGTATACTTCGACTTTTATTTTTTTATAAAATTATCAGTAAGGTTTTGGTTAGCTTGAAAAAATTTCATAAATTCAGCAGAATATTAAAAAAAACTTTTATTTTCGTTAAGTGTAGCTACAAAATGTGAAATTTTAATTTCTTTTTAAATATTTAATCTTCAACAGTTCCCTAGTCATTATGTAATACGAAAAATATCTGATTCTGTATTACATTATTGTACGGTATGTGTTGAATTGGTACAGTAGTTTTATCAAGTAGGAAGATTATTGGTGCCACATATTAGACAACCAGTTGTACCAATGTGAATAAAATATTCACTTAATAGAATTAGTATATCTGAACACTATATCTGGATGTATGCACGTAGTAAACTTTAAAAGAGTAATGTGTAGAGACAATGTAACTTACCTTCAGTTTGTATAACCAAAGATAAGGTGGGAAACGATCATTAGGCTACTAATTACTAAAACATGTAGACAGAGATGCACAAGTACTTACAGAATCAGTATTTGGAGGTGGGAGAACACAAAACATACATGGACAAATACATTTTTTTTCTTGCGCGGTCATGACATATTCCAGTGGTTGCACACTGAAGTATGGCGGGCGGTAAGCGGTGGTTTGTAACTAGCACACCTAGCAGCCGAGGGTTGGACTAGAGTGTGGTGGGAAATTTGAAAGTTTTCGGATGTTGAGGCCTGGTTGTTGTCAGGATTTTGTGGTATACTGATGAGCTAGTTCTGCACTATTATTTGAAGTGGTAAGGCTCTCTTCACTCTGGTGTTGTAACAAACGTCAAAAAAGAGTTTGTGGGAGGCTGCATGTGCAGCAACTAGTGTATCTGGAAGGTTTAGACTGGAACTGGCTATTGCTTGTGTAGTATTGGCCCTGTGGCCATTCATCTTCTGTCTTAGTGTAGTTGTGGTGAGGCCAATGTATTCAGCATCACACTGTGTGCACTGTTGGTAGATAAGGTTTTTTTTTCATGCTTACCGCCTGCCATACTGCAGTGTGCAATCACTCGCCACGCAAGGAAGCTGGCCTGGCCAGCGAAACTTTGCGACCTCGCAACCTCGCAAAAAATGTGTTTGTCCATCTGTGTTTTGTGTTCTCCCACCTGCCAGTACTGATTCTGTAAGTACTTAGGCATCTCTGTCTACATGTTTTAGTAATTACCGTTAGGTTACTGTAATATCCTACTTAGCCAAGAAGATTGGTTGTTTAGTGATTCAAACACTGGAAGATATAATCATCTGTTTTGTAAATGAATTTAATTGAAGTTCTGTAGGCAGAGGCGGATTTATAGTTATGTTGATGGGGGGCTACACCAAAATTGCCGCCCCCTTTTTTATTATTAACATTAAAAAAAAACTTGACACCACTAAATTCCAGCCACCATTACATCGAACCCCTGCCAACTGCCACTGCCAGTAGGTATAACATTTAGAATGAATACGAGTTCATAATATAATAGGCATAAAAAACTTTAGAGGATAGTGCCCTTATTTTAAGACTTTTTAAATTTTATAAGCAGTAGCGGAGCAATGTTTAAAATAATTTTTAGCTCAAGTGAGCTGACCGTCATCTGTATTTATTTTTATGAGCCTGAAAGCAGTAAATAGCTAGTTTATCTCCAACTACAATTTCACAGAACAAACGTTAAAAATATATAAACAAATACATATATTGAAATAACAATAAGAATTTTTATATCTTATTCAGCTTTCTATTTAAATAATTGACATACTTCTTTTCGTAACTAAGAAATTTGCACAAACAAATATTTTAACACAACTTCCCCCATAAGGCAGAACACACTAATAATGTAAAGCTAAAGGTGCATAGCTATAATCAGTACAGTATATACACAGTTATAAACACTATTTAAATTGACAAAACAAACATTGAAATTATACTTACTAAAATAACAATATGTAATTAAATGTTTGAAAAGTTTATTACAATTTCTTTATCTGCATGTTCTCTGGCCACAAAAAATGTTAAGTTTCATGAAAATTTAACCAAATTTCAGGTTAGTTTCCTTATCACACACTGCCAAATGAACTGACTTGATTAAATTTCAGAATTTTTTATCATGGTTACTTAAACAAATATGAACATTTATATAACACAGTGAAAAATAACACGATACATCTCTGGATTATTTTACAAGATCTTTCTTCGTAACTGTCCATGAGCAAACAAGTCTATCAAATCATCGTAGTTGACTCGCTTTGTTATGTCCGATTCAATTGCTAGGACTGCAAACAAGTTCAAACGATCATGGGAAGTTGTAGACCGCAGATAGTTTTTTATTCTTCGCATCACTGAAAAGGATCTTTCTGCTGAGCAGTTGGACGCCGGTGTTGTCAAAAATATTCTCAAAGCTATGTTGATGTACGGGTACAATTCTAGTAGACAGTTATCATAAATAAATTTGCAAAGTGTGAAAATTGTGCGTGGAGGTTGAGCCGGGATTGGCTCCATTCAGTTCTTTTGAGATGTCTACCAGCAGTACGGTTGGATTAACGAGTCATTCTTATCTGACTCCAGTTTGGTGTGGGCCCATATGAACTGACATGCCCTTGTTTCCCTGCCTACGTATTAAGTGCTCCGTGATGACGTCACAAGATCTTATGCTCATCTGACTACGGCTCTTCGGCT
>PNEQ01080116.1:0-45480 GCA_003012365.1 Medauroidea extradentata | reverse complement strand
CAAACTACATTTTTAAGCCCTTCAACACGGCCGAAAACGGCATTTTCAGACTGCCGTGCCTCACAATATTGTGGACGAATGTCTGCGAAACTAGTATAGAGCCCTGCGTTGGACTTTCCTTAAAACTTTCCACCAATAAAAAGATGGGGTCACCACTGAAAGTGTCAGTCAGGCGAGTGTTCTACGATACCACTGCACGGCGTTTCAGTGTCTTGCGCTAGAGGTGATACCGCGTCACAGGAGCTGGTCAACATCGCCCTTCGTGCCGTGCCTCACTCACACAAACACACGGCCAGTAGGTGGGTGCCTTAACTCTCAATGCATTTGGTATCTGGCGCAAATCACAGACGGGTGGTGTATCAGTGACGTTGTTCACATTGGCTCAGTCAAATGAGTGACGCCTCTACACGAATGCCCGCTGGCAATAACTACGTACCACAGCTGCAGATGTGAACGTGAGGCACTGAAACAACATGTTGCATAATTCTTTTCACCAAAAATCATTGCCTCTAACGACAAGCTGGTAGAACTGCAAGTCGCTGATAGTTAAAAACATCCAATTTTTGACCACGAAGCAGAGATGCAGATGTATATGTAAGACAATGAAACAGAGTGTTGCAAAATTCTTTACGCCAAAATTTTGGATCCCTACGCATGAGCCAAACATACACGGATCTGGCATCAACAGCCTCGAGCAGCCAATAAGTGGTGAAGTTTGCCCTTAACAAATGAACCGCCACGTCGTTTCACGTCTGTATTACTATTTAGTCTGCGACGCTACCATGCCAGGTACCTTCACTAGAGCAGCAGTGAATAAACCATTAGCTGATGGCGGGGTGTATACTCGACTGTCAACACCAGCCGAAATATTGTTCTATGAACAACATTTTCAGGTCTTAAATGGTCGTTCATTTCTGTAGTTTTTGCTACTATTTTTTTTTTTTACCTTTTTAAACCTTAAGCTGTAAAGGTATCGTAAACGGTACTGCATTTTTCAATATGCGGTGTACATATTTGTAAGTAAAATGTTGTTCGTACTAGACCACGGTGCTGTTTACGATGAAAAAAGTCAACATTCTGAAAACGGTTTTCAACGAATCTTCGAGATAGTTTGGTGATATCTTCGCATTTCATGGCTATAATAGAACTATTTATTTCAATAGCAGTGGGAAAAAAAATGTGGAACTCCATCGCTCTCTTATATTTATTAAATGTTTAACAAGTAAGGTCTTAATATTTTTATTTTTAATGCATTTTACCATCGTTAAAAGTATAATGCGATTCACCGGAAAGTTAAAATATATAATTTATAGAAACAATAGCTTGCGCGGCCGCTCCTTTGCCTACGTTGAATTTTTCTAAGGAAAAGCTCAAACTGTACCTTAATGTAATAGTTAGACATTGATGTTACGGTGAAACACACATTTTACCACTGTTCACCCTCAATTCAGAACGTTACCTCACTAGGTTTATAATATATAAAGGATATCGGGAAAGTTTATTTTATCCCTTTTCACCCTTTGGTGGGTGCCCACGTCGCAAGGGGAAGACAACCTTAAAATTTTACACATCATAAATAAAATTAACTCTTCTGCCAGCTGCCACTAATGATCCGTGTGCTTACAAAAATGTCAGCTGTTCTCTGCTGCCTTGACTTACACGTGATTCGGACCCAATACATAGAGACACTGGAAAATCGCGGCAATAGTTGACTATTTGCTAGGCTCCAACATGCTGTATATAACACTGAATGTTTCGTATTGATATTGGCTAGCCTATGATTTATTTGAAGCATTGTTTCTTTCTTCAACAAACCCAGTTATAACTGCACAGCTTGAACACACAGCATGTGTGATTTGTCCCAAAACTGTTCACACGTGTCACGGTTAATATACTACAGTTTATTGGAGACTATCTTAAACATTTTCGCGATTTTCCAGTGTCTCTCCTACCAGTGTTCCAAATCACTGCGCCAGGATAGGTGGTCATAATTCTTAAAAAAATTAAATGTGTCCATACAAGCCCAGGCCCAAAGAAGTATGCGTTCGAAAGGACGACAAAAAGTTACAAGTTTTAAAATATTTCTTCTTGGTCGTACCTGATTTTCGGGATTTCTGAAACATTATAAAGGTTCCGCACCCCTACATTGTCGAATTTTATCAAGAAATATCTTTTAAGGTAGTTGCGTAAGCCTCATTCAAATGTAAGAATTATTTCGATATCTCAACGGGTTGAGTAACTGTAACCCCGTTACATATTTTTATTGCCCTTAGAAGTTGAATTTCAAAAAAGTCTGTAACAACTTTTTAGTGATAATGCATAAGCTTCATTTTGAGGTATAAATCAGTTTATATATCTCAACGAGTTTAAGAACTATCGAGGATTGATTAAAACACATATTTCAACTTTGAACATCGAAAATTTTCGAATTTCGAAAAAAAGGAAATAAGGATAACATGCAAGAACTACTCCGATATCTCAGAGGGTTTAAGGGCTATCGAGAATACATTGAAAACACACTTTACCGCTTTTAACCTCCTTAATTTTGGACTTTCGAAAACTCCCTTCCAAGTCGGGTACCTACAGCATGAGAGGAAGCCACACAGTTAAAGTTCATTATTTTTCATCTGTTTAATTCGTCAATCAAAATCAATGTAGATTCAGACCAACTTTGTTATACATACATTTCATTAAGACATTTTGCGATACTGTTCACAATTCCTTGTGAATTATACATTTTTACATGACATCTTAAACATAAAATATTAAAATAAAAGTCTAGCAAAATTACCGTATTGCTATATTCTTTCAGTAATTGAATGTAAAATATAAAAATACAATCGTTCTAGTTAATCGATTGATTCAATTTTAAAATACACAATTATTATTACTTAAAGTATGCATTAAAATTTTTAGAAAATTGATTTCGTAGCATTTACTTTATCACAATGTCAGCTTGAAATCGCGGCGTTTACGTAAATAGTTCCAATTTCGCGAGAACGTCATTACATGCTAACAAACGTATTTCAATACCTTACATAAAATATTTCATAGAAGTGTTACACGAATAATGATTTGCTCTTAGCTATAACCAACAAAATAGATAATTATTTAATTTATTCTAAATTATGAAAAATAAAGTGTATGGTATGTGTGCAGACACCATTTTCTTCGTTGTACATTAGGAGAACTGACATACTATCGTTTTAATTAAACTGTAGTTACTTGAGGAATACATTTTTCGTAAGATATTTACTTTTCATAGACTATTGTTAGACCCCGGTAATTTTCGCGAAAAGAATTTTGCAGCACTTTGTTTCAGTGCCTTACGTGCGCACCTGCATCTCTATGTGGTCAGTGATTGGATGCCGTAACACCCAGGGTTTGGAGGTTAAACCAGCAAATCATAGACGAGATGTGTCGCTGTTATCCGTGTACTGATTGGCACAGTCAAATGAATAACGACTCTGCACAAAAACACTCTGTCAATAGCCATGAAGTTGAACTGCAGGTGTACACGTAAGACACTGAAACAAATTGGGGCAAAAATCTTTTCGCGAAAACTACCGGGCCCTAACTATTGTGATTACATTAAGCGTTGAAATGTAAGTTATATGTTCCGAATTGTAATGCAAATCAAATATAGCATATTTTTAGGGACAGGAAAATTTTACGTATTCAATGACCTGCATGCTAGAATCCATTGTCCTATTCATACACAGGCCCCGTCTGCTCTTTCATTGTCTGTTGTTCCACAGAGTAGCATCTAGTGGACAAATAGTCGGGTCATGAGTATGCATAGGATAGTTGATTCTAACATGCAAGCCATTGAATCCGTGAAATTTTCCTGTCCCTACCTATTGTAGTAGTTCCGAGGACAATGAACTGAATAAGTAATACCAAATACTACAACTACACATAACTAGAGATGATGGTTTATCGCAGAAAAACTTGACCATTTGCTAGGCTTCAACATACGTTCAAGTGATCAAAAGATTACTGGCTTTTCCTTGTACGTGGAGCTACTGCCCTATTTGACTGAGCCAATAAGAATGCCGCTATTTTAAAATTTAATGCATGTTATTGGTCTGCAGACAGCTACGTTGTGTCAGTGTTTTCAAGGCTATGTTGACGCAAAACATTTTCGCGATATACCATCATCTCTACACATAACATTATTTTTTGCCTTCGAAATAAAACAAAAGCATATGTTTTGGAAAATGCTATTTGTGGATCACTAATTATCATTGGAAACATAACTTTTTACCAACTTGTATATCTTCAGCTTCGTTTCGCGTAGCAAGTTTCTTTGCAGAGGCATCTCTCGATTGGCAGTGTCAGTGAGTAAAGTGTAAGTGTGATATCACAAGTCTGTAATTTGAGGACAGTACCCAAAATCACTGTAAGTTGAAAGCATATCATCAGTGGTTATGAATAGGGACCCCTGTTTTTCGCGAAAAAAATTTTGCCTTACTTTGTTTCGTTGCCTTACGCGCACATCTGCCGTTCTGTTTCAAGGTCTGTGATTGTATATTTTAACTGTCACGAGCCTTGGGATCCTACCTGCAAATCACAGACATGAGGTATTGCAGGAACGATATTGTAATTTTGCTCAGTCAAATGAAATATGACTCTTCACATAGACACGCTGCCAATAAACATGAAGCAGAATTGCATATGTTTACGTAAGACACTTAAACAAACTGAGGCAAAAATCTTTTTGCGAAAAACAGCTGTCCCTAGTTATGAATCATTGACGCAGATGTGCACGTTAGTCATTGAAACTAGTAGGCACGAAATTATCTTCGCCAAGAATGGGCCAATATATTCCTTTTGTTTGCACATACCGGTACCTAAATTGTACATATTAAATAAAATTAAAAATGATAACAAATACATGAGATTCCAGTCTAGAATCACGTAAACTGCACTACATTGGTTCCGAAGTAACTAGAAGACATAGTTGGCATAAACTTCAAATGGTTTTATTTTAATTCAAATGTTTATAGTTAAAAAATGTTGACATTAAATCATATTGTATTAACGTGTGATAAAAATGTAAGATTTTCAGGACTTTGAAAGTTAAAACGTAATTTTTACGTCATGTAAATGTCCTCAAAATCTAGGGGGAAAATAAACCCTGGCATTTGAACACTCAGCCGAATCACGAGCTTGTAGCATCGGACTGTCTTCACCCATGAACGTAAATGACAATCTTTGTCCCGTTGTCGTGAGACAAAGTCCTCCACGGCGAGTATGTTGGCGACCATGCCTGCCCTCGTCATAGGAGCCATATGTACCCTCAAAGAGTTTCGTGGAGCGTGAGATGGCATTCCTGTTTATCTTGAGGGAAACGCGGAAGGGGGGAGCGAGGAAAGGGTAGCAAACAAGATTGGAATTGACTATGCAGTATCGTGAGCTCTAACCTTGTCCACTTTCTTCAGCACGCATTTAGGGTTGGATAAACGTTTCAATGTATGATTCCACTATACAACTTATGTACAAATTCTTGCTTTCATATCGTAATATTTGTTCTGGATATAATGATTTTATGTAAAGGTTCTAAAAATATTTGCGCTAATTACTTGTAAAATGCAACTCGTAAGCAGTTACAGAAAAATAATAGTACACAAAGTTTTTTTTTTCACTGTTTTAAAAAATTAATTTAACAAAATTTGCCTCCAAAATTAAAAATAACATATACATTAAATTGGTTCTATCCGAACAAAGTTTTTATTTATATTCTGAAACAAATATTACTATTTGAAAACCAAGAATTTGCACATCAGTGGAACAGGATAATCGGGCTTGGGCCCAAGTTTCTTAATTTTTTACGATAATTTTATATTTTAATCATGCGTGGGTGTTGATATCGTAAAGTCGTTCCGCAACTTTGTTAAAACTCTTTAAGAGCCCTACAGAGCTGGCGCATGAACAATGTTGCTGCGTGTTAGGTGTAAGTGTTTTTAAGAAATACCACTAAACGTGCGTTTCATATATTTGACTACAAAAAGGAAACCACATTTCAAACTATATTTCTCTATTCTTTCCACAATAGTGGAGAAAAGATTTTTGCGCCATTCCGTTCAACTGCCTCATGTGAACATCTGCAGCTAAGCATCATGAGGCACGAGTATTTCGCGTATTCATCTGGCAACAGCATAGACATCTCAGTTCTATACATGCACTGGTCGAAGTTAAATATACATTGGCTTGTAACCGTACAAGTTAATAGCATGCGGATGGCAGTGGCGGCTCGTGGGTTGTTGCCAGGTGGGGCTGCAGATAGTCGGAACTGTACACTCTTGATGAACGCGCCGTAGACCAACGACCATGAAATATTTGCCGGCTACTAGATGTGTTGTGACCACTCAGTAGTAAGGGGCAACTGCACATCAGCGTGTCAGTGGCTGTAGAGTCAACCAGCGCACAACCCTGTACAGCTCTTGGACTGCGGCCCTACCTGGCAACAACCCACGAGCCGCCACTGGTGTAGGGACCCCTGTTTTCGCGAAAAGAATTTTGCCCCACTTTATTTCAGTGCCTTACCTTCACATTTGCAGCTGTGCTTCATGGTTATTGGCAGCGTGTCTATGTGAAGAGCCATATTTAATTTAATTGAGCCAATTACAATAACGTTCCTGCAACAACACACGTCTGTGATTTGCCAGTAGAATATTAAGGCTCGTGAGAGTTAAAATATCCAATCATTGCCCTGTAGCAGAACTGCATATGTGCACGTAAGGCACCGAAACAAAGCGAGGCAAAATTATATTCGCGAAAAATAGGGGTCCTTAGTTACTGTATGTTTTGACTCTCACTTGTCCAAAGGTTCTACTGGTATATCAAACGAAGAGCAAGTAATTATTGTGGAAAAGAATTTTGCAACAATTTGTACCAGTGCCTTCCGTGCATTCCTGCAGCTTTGCTTCATGGTTATTGGCAAAATAAATTACTGAAGAGGCGTAAATTATTTGACTGAGAAAAGCTGGACAAGGTTACTGCGACAACATAAATTTTCACCGGAAAACATCGGCTCTAATAATAGGCATATGGCCACAGATTATTTATGAATACAGAAGTGAAATAGCCGGTAGGACAGCGAACTCAGTCACATACGCCTACCGCCAATAAGCGTAAAGCGGCTGCTCTGCTAGCCGGCAACCTGCCGTCCGTAACATGCAGGAGCCAAACAGACATGGGACTGGTATCAGCAGCCTCGGGCAGCCAATCAGCGGCGAAGTTCGCCCATATCAAAAGAGCCGCCATGTCATTTCATGTCTGTCTAGAGACCTGAGAAATGCGCACTTTCTTTTGGAACAAGCTGGAATCGCAATAACTATACGTTCGTGCCACTTTCGCATTGGTCCTTGACTTACTTGACACTTCCTGGTAGTCACTCAGCCAATAGTATAGCAGCAACTAAATGAAGGCCCATATCACTGCGTCATCGAGCAGCCAGTGAGCAGATAATGCCTGCTTGAATACATAGATGTTCTTGGAGGCTAACCTACAGGCAATGAAGCAGCGAATTTTTCCGGTCTCTAGGCGTTAATAGGGACCATTGTTTTTCGCGAAAATAATTTTGCCCCACTTTGTTTCAGTACCTTACGTATACATCATTTGTTTTGCTTCATGGTTATTGGCAGCGTGTCTGTGTGTATCATTTTACTGAGCCAGTTACAATAACGTTCCTACAACAACACACGTCTGTGATTTGCCGGTAGTATCTCAATGTTCGTGAGAGTTAAAATATCCGATCACTGACAACGAAGCAGAACTGCAGATGTGCACGTACGGCAACGAAACCAATTGAGGCAAAATTCTTTTCGCGAAAAACAGGGGTCGTTATATGCTACTATTATTTCTGCGGTGTGGTGTAGCAACAACCTTATTCTGATTGGTGCAATCAAATGACAGACGTGTGGGAGCAAAAACGTACTGTCATTATCCATTAATTAGAGTTGCCGATATGCACATAAAATTTTAAAACAAAATTATGAAAAAGTATTTTCGCTAAAAACCTTGACTTTATCTATGCACAATGCACAAAAACATGGTATCTGGACACCCCAAAATGGCTAAAAATGGCTTTTTCGAACAGCTGTAACGTAAAAACTGCCAATAGGAATCATAAAACAAGAAATAAAGAAGCAAACTCAGGACTATTGTACGCATTTTACGTAAATAACTAATGTAGGGTCACCGCTTAAGGGGCGCTTCACCTCAGTTTTCAACGTCTTTTACTATTTTTATATTCGTACCAGATATTTTTGTCTCATTTTAAACATAAATTTTTACTTAATCATCCTCTAAGAAAATTTTTTATCTGTTACAATTTTTGCGTAGTGAGTCGTTAACGTTAAAATTTTCACTTTACGGTTTAATGCACGCCACTAAAACCAATTCACATACCAAACCGAAAAAAAATCACAGTGTATAACAATGTTGTAGGCTATGATTTGGCACATATTAAAACAAAAAAAAAAAAAAAATATATATTTTTTTTTTTAATTTTTAAATTTTTATTCCAAATTCAGATTTTTTTAAAAGTAAATACCAAATACTGTATTTTTTGTTTCATATATGTCAAATCATAGCCTACAACATTGTTATACATTGTGAATTTTTTCGGTTCGGTATGTCAGTTGGTTTAAGTCGCGTTCTTAAAACCGTAAAGCGCAAATTATGACGTTCACGACTCATTACGCGAAAACTATGAGAGATACAAAAGTTATCTAAGAGGAATATTTAATCATAATTTATGTCTAAAACAAAGAAAAAAATCTGGTACAAATAAAAAAATTAATTAAGATGTAGAAAACTGAGGAGAAACGCGCCCTTAAAGTCACGTAGGAGCGAGTGAGAGAGATTTTGGTCACCGCTCAACGTCGTGGTCATTAGCGCTGCTGAGGGGAAGGGGAGGGGGACACGAAGTGGGTATGGAGCATCGCCGGGATGAAATTGCCGAGGAAACGCGAGATCTATGAGAAAACCCACCGACCAGAGACATCATCCGGCACAGTTTCCACATGCGAAAATCCTGGGACTGACCCCGCCGGGAATTGAGCCCAGATCGCCTTGGTGGAGGCGAATGGTCTGACCATTCGGCCACCGGAGCTCCAGGCCACAGCAGCCCCAAGTCCCGTAGGAAAAAACCAACGTCAGTAGTAGAGTAATGCCGGTTCTATTGCAGGAGCCTAGGAGTCGGATCATCGGATCTGTTCTGTATTTGTCTCGTAATTATTCGCATATAGTCTTCCCACCATCTTGTTTACTGTATGTTGCCTTAATTCCTAGCTACTCTTTTTTTTAAATTTTTTTTTATAGTTAACTTCTAGGTCGGGCTGCAAGTAGTTACTGATCGTCTCCTAGGTGGTGTTGATTATTTAGACTTTGGTACTGAGTCTTTCCACCAGGAGAGCTAGTAGCTATACCAATCGTTTTGGTTCCAGTGTCATCTGCTAGATAGCGTTGGTGTTGTATGTACTGTTGGTTCAGTCCGTCTCCATTTCCAAGTCTCACCGATGAGAGCGCTACCCCACCTAACCTAACCTGACGTACTTAACCTAACCTAACCTGTCCTTTTAACAAGTCACATGTCTAACCTTGTCTGTTCTTTCTTTAACCTAACACTTAGTTTCCCTTGTATCTCTGTCTTGTATAACTTTATAAACTCGTGTACCACTTTTCTGCATTTTTATCTCTCTCTCTCTCTCTCTCTCTCTCTCTTTCTCCACCCTACTCTACCAAGTCATATGTCTAACCTTGTATTGGTTCTTTCTTTAACCTAACACTTGTTTTACCTTGTATGTATGTCTGGTATTAATTTTTAAACTTGTGTACCACTTTTCAGTATTTTTATCTCTTTTCCTCTGCGCTGTTCTCATCTCTCTCTTCACCCTGCTTCTCTCCCCCTCCACCCACTCTCCCTTAACCCTCATCATCTCTCTCCTAACTTAACTTAACCTGACCTGTCCTTCTAACAAGTCACATGTCTAAACTTGTCTGTTCTTCCTTTAACCTAACACTTAGTTTCCCTTGTATCTCTGTCTTGTATAACTTTTTAAACTCGTGTACCACTTTTCTGTATTTATCTCTCTCTCTCTCTTTCTCCACCCTCCTCTACCAAGTCATATGTCTAATCTTGTATTGGTTCTTTCTTTAACATAACACTTGTTTTACGTTGTATGTATGTCTGGTATTAATTTTTAAACTTGTGTACCACTTTTCAGTATTTTTATCTCTTTTCCTCTCCGCTATTCTCCTCTCTCCCTTCACCCTGCTTCTCTCCCCCTCCACCCTCCTCGTCCCACTCTCCCTCAAACCTCATCATCTCTCTCCTAACTTAACTTAACCTGACCTGTCCTTCTAACAAGTCACATTTCTAGCCTTATCTCTGTTCTTCTTTTAATATAACACTTATTTTCTCTCGTATGTATGTTTGTATTACTTTTTTTTAACTCGTGTACTGCTTTTTAAGTATTTTTATCACTCCTTCCACATCTCTTCTCCCTTTCTTGCACCACACCACTTCTCTCTCTTTCCCCACCCTCCTCTCTCTACACCATCCTCTCTCTCCAACATCCTCTTCTCTCTCTTCCTCAACACACATCATCTCTCTCCACCCTCCCCTCTATCTCACCACCACCCTGTTTTCTCCCTCACAGATATCGCATTTTGCTGTTTAGATTTCTGAGTTAGACCTCCAAAGTTTTTTTTTTTTTTTTTTTTTGAATATATATTTTTTATTTATTTTCTTGTACATTGAACTTTAGTATGTGGTTTCTAGAGTCACACAGTACCTATAGGTACTTTGGTTTAATTAATTTTCTTGTATGTAGATAATTGTGTACAGTATGTTATTTATTTATTTTTTTTTTTTGCCTGTATCTAACCTGACTTAACTTAACCTAAACTAACATTACTTAACCTGACATGTCCTTCTAACAAGTCACATTTCTAGCTTGTATTTGTTCTTCCTTTAACCTAACTCTTGTTTTCTTTTGTATGTATATCTTGTATTACTTTTATCAAACTCATGTACTGCTTTTAAGTATTTATTTTTATCACTTCCTCCACACCTCTGCTCCCTCTCCCTGCACACTACTTCTCCCCTCTCTCTTTCCCCACCCTCCGTTCTTCTCCATCATCCTATCTCTCTCCCTCTCCCTCCCCCTCTTCTCCTTCCACCTTCATCTTCTCTCTCTTCCTCAACCTTTATCATCATCTCCACCTCCCTCTTTCTCTCTAGCAGATATTGCATTTATGCTGTTTAGATTTCTGAGTTAGACCACCAAGGACTTTTTTTAGTTTTTTAAATATTTTTGTTTTTTTTATTTATTTTCTTGTACGTTGAATTTTAGTATGTGGTTTCTAGTGTCGCACAGTACATATTAGTACTTTGGTTCGAGTAATTTTCTTGTATTTAGATAATTGTGTAGAGTATGTAATTTATTTGATTTGTTTCTGCCTGTACATAACCTGACCTAACTTAACCTAACCTAACATTTCCTTCTAACAAGTCACATGTCTAACCTTGTCTCTGTTTTTCCTTTAACCTAACACTTAGTTTTTTCCTTGTATGTCTGTCTTGTATTATTTTTTTCTCTTATATGTATGTTTTGTATTTCTTTTTAGACTTGTGTACCGCTTTTAAGTATTTTTTATCACATTTTAGCTTCAGGGATTTACATGTGCTTGACCCTCCCTCTCTCTCTCTTCACCCTCCTCCTCTATACCATTACCCTACTACTCTCTCCCTCCGCCCTCATTTTCTCTCTCTCCCTCAACCCGTATCATTTCTATTTCCACCCTCTTCTCTCTCTCCACCACCCTCTTTCTCCCTCACAGCTGCTCACTGCTGTTTTTGGATTTCTGAGTTACACCTCCAAAGACCTTTTTTTTTTTTTTTTCATTTTAAATATATATTTTTCTTTATTTATTTTCTTGTATGTTGGATGTGGTTTCTAGTGTCCCACAGTAACTGTTCGTATTTTTGGTTTAAGTAACGTTCTTGTATGTAGATGATTGTGTACGATATGTTATTTATTTTGATTTATTTAATTTTTTTTGCCTGTATCTAACCTCATCTATCATGACCTAACCTCCTACCGAGTCACATGTCTAACTTTGTCTCTGTTATTCCTTTAACCTAACACTTGTTTTCCTTTTAATGTACGTCTCGTACTACTTTTTTAACGTGTGTATAACTTTTACGTCTTTTATCACGTTTTTGGCTTCATGGATTTACATGTGCTATCTCTCTCTTCACCTTCATCTTTTCTCTCTCTCCAAACTCTTAACTCTTCCTCCCCTCCTTGTCTCCTCCCCTTTCTCGCTCTCCCACCACTATTATCTCTCTCGCTCCACTCTCATATCTCCATCTCTTCCTCTCTCCCCTTTTCTCCCCCTTTCTCTCTCTCCCACCACTGTCCTCTCGCTCCACTCTCATCTCTACCTCCCTTTCCTCCTCTCTCTCTTTCTCGGATTTTACATGTTGGTTTTCTTTGTTGGGCTACAAAATACTGTTTTTTTTAAATATATGGTTTTAAATATTTTTCTTGTATATTGACCTTTTGGTGTGTGGTTTCTAGTGTCACAGAGTAATTTTTAGTTCTTTGGTATTTTCTTGTATGTAGATGATTGCGTTCAATATGCTATTTATTTGATTTTTCGACTGTAGCTAGAACTTTGGAATACTATTCGTGCTACGCTTCCACTGAATTCTTTTTTCTGAATCTAAAATATCTTGAGGTTTTTCAAAAGGTGTTAGAACTATTGTATACATAACATTCTCGAGCTGTTGTGAGACATCGGGTCTACTGTATATCTGTAACTGTCCTCAGCGATACTGTGGTATTACCTAAACCGTTTCGTGATGTAGTCTTAACGAGTCTCGTGATTTCTTCGCTAGCCTTCTCGTTGCGTTGCTAATTCTTGTAGCTGCTGGTAGTGTACCACTTCTCTCTTCATTGCAGTCTTCCGGCGGTATGGGCATTGCATTAGGTACTAGACCTTTTCTAGTAATGTCGTTTCAGTTTATTGGACGGATCTTCTCGGTGTAGTCAGGATGTATGGCACTGTCGGGAGGGATATAATGAACACGACTTACCATTAGCCAGAGTATTATGTGGTAGAGAGTTTACTCCATCTTCGAACATACATCACGTGTCGTCTAATCTATTAAGCGCCAGTGTGTAGCTATACTCGAAATATAGTTGCTTCTTCCATAATCTGATTTTATATACAGTTACTCACATAACCTTCTCTCTGTTCAGAGCCCCTGATGTATGTACTCCTCGAAAGTAATATTTTTTTTATCACATATTTCTTGATTCCTTTAGCTTTTACATATATTCTCATAGCACATGTACACGTATATCTTTACACACACACTTTAAACATATCCACACACATGTTCCCACACCCTCCGCCCATGTCTCTACACTTTTCACAAACATTCCCTTACACACCTATGTACACTCCTTACACAACTATGCATGCTCTTCACACCACTATGTAAGCATTTAACATAGCACTGCAGGCATCTCACAAAGCACTGCAGGCTCCGTATACATCTCCAAAAACTCGCACATAGTACCACAGGCTCTACACAAGACTGTGCATTCCCGATACGAAACTACATTCTCTACACAAATATCACTAATGTTGTGCATGACTCAATGTACTCTCCACGTGCTCCACACACATATTAGCACACCCTCCACACATGTCCCCATAACCCTCCACACATCGTACTACAGGCACCTCACATAAAACAGCTGACACCTCACATAAATCAGCTGGCACCTCACATAAATCAGCTGGCACCTCACATAACACAGCATGCACCTCACATAGGACGACATGCACCTCACATAAACACGCCTGCACCTCACTGCTCACTGCCAAAAACACGCCTGCACCTCACTGCTCACTGCCAAAAACGTGATAAAAAACGTAAAGGTGATACACACGTTAAAAAAGTAGTACGAGACGTACATTCAAGGGAAAACAAGTGTTAGGTTAAAGGAATAACAGAGACAAAGTTAGACATGTGACTCGGTAGGTGGTTAGGTCATGATAGATGAGGTTAGATACAAGCAAAAAAAATTAAATAAATCAAAAGAAATAACATATCGTACACAATCATCTACATACAAGAACATTTCTTTAACTAAAAATACGAACATGTACTGTGGGACACTAGAAACCACAAAGCAAAGTCCAACATACAAGAAAATAAATAAAAATATATATATTTAAAATGAAAAAAAAAAGGGTCTTTGGAGGTGTAACTCAGAAATCCAAAAACAGCAAAATGTAATATCTGTAAGGGAGAAAGAGGGTGGTGGAGAGAGAGAAGAGTGTGGAAACAGAAATGATAATGGTTGAAGGAGAGAGAGAAAATGAGGGCGGAGAGAGAGAGGAGCAGGGCGGTGGTAGAGAGGAGGAGGGTGAAGAGAGAGAGAGAGAGAGAGAGAGAGAGTGAGGGTCCAGCACATGTAAATCTCTAAAGCTAAAATGTGAAAAAAAAAAAAAAAAACTTAAAAGCGGTACACAAGTCTAAAAAGTAATACAAAACATACATATAAGAGAAAAAAAAATAATACAAGACAGACATACAAGGAAAAAATAAGTGTTAGGTTAAAGGAAGAACAGAGACAAGGTTAGACATGTGACTTGTTAGAAGGACATGTTAGGTTAGGTTAAGTTAGGTCAGGTTATGTACAGGCAGAAAAAAATCAAATAAATAACATTCTCTACACAATTATCTACATACAAGAAAATTACTCGAACCAAAGTACCAATAGGTACTGTGCGACACTAGAAACCACATACTAAAGTTCAATGTACAAGAAAATAAATAAAAAAATTATTCAAAAACAAAACAAAAAAACTTTGGAGGTCTAACTCAGAAATCTAAACAGCAAAATGCGATATCTGTGAGTATGAAAAGAGGGGGGTGGAGAGAGAGAGGGGAGGGTGGAGAGAGATGATGAGTGTTGAGGAAGAGAGAGAAGAGGATGTTGGAGAGAGAGGATGGTGTAGAGAGAGGAGGGTGGGGAAAGGGAGAGAAGTGGTGTGGAGGGAGAGAGGGAGAAGAGATGTGGAAGGAGTGATAAAAATACTTAAAAAGCAGTACACGAGTTATAAAAAGTAATACAAACATACATATGAGAGAAAATAAGTGTAAGATTAAAAGAAGAACAGAGATAAGGCTATAAATGTGTCTTGTTAGAAGGACAGGTCAGGTTAAGTTAAGTTAGGAGAAAGATGATGAGGTTTGAGGGAGAGCGGGAAGAGGAGGGTGGAGGGGGAGAGAAGTAGGGTGAAGGGAGAGAGGAGAATAGTGCAGAGGAAAAGAGATAAAAATACTGAAAAGTGGTACACAAGTTTAAAAATTGATACCAGACATACATACAAGGTAAAACAAGTGTTAGGTTAAAGAAAGAACCAATACAAGATTAGACATATGACTTGGTAGAGGAGGGTGGAGAAAGAGAGAGAGAGAGAGATAAAAATACAGAAAGGTGGTACACGAGTTTAAAATGTTATACAAGACAGAGATACAAGGGAAACTAAGTGTTAGGTTAATTTAAGAACAGACAAGGTTAGACATGTGACTTGTTAGAAGGACAGGTTAGGTTAGGTTAAGTTAGGTCAGGTTAGGTTAGGTGGGGTAGCGCTCTCAACGGTGAGACTTGGAAATGGAGACGGACTGAACCAACAGTACATACAACATCAACGCTATCTAGCAGACGACACTGGAACCAAAACGATTGGTATAGCTACTAGCTCTCCTGGTGGAAAGACTCAGTACCAAAGTCTAAATAATCAACGCCACCTAGGAGACGATCAGTAACTACTTGCAGCCCGACCTAGAAGTTAACTATAAAAAAATTAAAAAAAAAAAAAAGAAAAAAAGAGTAGCTAGGAATCAAGACAACATACAGTAAACAAGATGGTGGGAAGACTATATACGAATAATTGAGAAGACAAATACAGAACAGATCCGATGATCCGACTCCTAGGCTCCTGCAATAGAACCGGCATTACTCTACTACTAACGTCTGAAACTCTTCACGCCGTTTTCGCACCCCGCGCATAAAGGCGACCCGGTTATTGTTGACACACGAGCCTGTATAGATCCTTCGCCTGCCTGTTTCCGTACCTCAGACGAGGGATCTAGTGTCCGCTTTATTTAAACTGCGTACTTTTGTTTTGTCGAGTCATAATACTGCGGTTTCCGCCGCCACTTCGATTAGCCCATCCACGTCAGCAGACGTAGCCGGCTGCGTGGACGTGCGTTGATGTCAGGCAGCCACCTTAGTTGTGTTGCAACTTGGAATCGGACCCGCTTAAAAGGTCGGTCACTTTAGGCATTTTTCTAATGTTTCTGCCCACGGCCATAGAGGGTCAGGTCTGGGCACTGGAGTTGAAAATTTACCCCGTTATGACTGATTGGCGCCACTGGCACTCTGGGGTTGTTTTATAACATTGTGTAAATGGGGCTACAAGGAGCAAGCACATGTCGGGGCTGCTAGGAGAACTGCTAGTAAGACGGTATTAAAACAACACTTCATTGCTAGTGGCGCTTTCAGTCGTAACGGGGTCATCTCAATAGCATTGGTAGACAGACTAGTGTCCAAACCTGTAATTCTACGACCGTGGTTCTGCCATCGTACAGTACGGCGAATTGGGGCTGTTCGAAATGACTTGACTGTATTATCACTTTTTTCTTTAGTATGTCATGTCTCTCACGTGTTACAAAACTGTGTTCGCAACTCTTTGACTCACATGTCTTAGAGATGATGGTTTATCGTGGGAAAACTTGACTCTTTGCTGGGTTACAACGCACTTTGAGCTAACAAAAAGATGACTGACATTCGTTTAAATTTTGCCCTATTTGACATAGGCAATAATAATCCCGCCATTGCAACATTTGATGCCAGTTATTGGTCTGCAGACAGCTACGTTGTGTCAGACGTATAACACCAATCACACATGTCACAAGAAACTACAGTGTTTTCAGGGGTATGTTGGCACAAAAAATCTTCGCAATATACCATTATCTCTAATCATTACATGCCCAGACTCGTTATCTTCTTTTAATTCTCTGACTGTTTGTTAGAAAATCAATTTCACCCGTTAATAAAAAAATATTTGACACTTCCTTCAAAACAAGTTGATTTCTTCAAAATCGTGGTCCTGCCCATGAAAGTTCCAGCATCTTGAATTTTCGTTTCACTGGTTTCATTTGTTATGTTTGAGTTAGGGACGATATTGCCTTTATTCGATGGATAATTAATTTTAAAAGCTCCATTTTATGTCCGTTTTTACACAAAAGGTTGTCTTACAATGCTTTTGTATTTTACGTGTAGACGCGCACCTCAGTCGTTTGGTTAACGATTAACATATTTTTGTTTACCGTTAATCTGTTTACTACAATCTCACAGACAGAAAACCACATAAGATAAAGAAACCGATACCCGTCAATAACGGCGAGGAACGAATCCGTACAACGGGTGCAGAAGAATGTAAACTTATATATATATATATGTGTGTGTGTGTGTGTGTGTGTGTGTGTGTGTATGTATGCGTGTGTGTGTATGCGCGCGTGTGTGTGTGTAGACGGCGAGGACTATGTGATATTTAGTTTGGTTAAAAAAGTAACATGAAGAGCAATGTTTCGATCTAAGGACGTGGGGTAACTTCCAAGATCGTTGTTTTTATATTGGAATAAAATACGAAATAATCATTTAATGATAAAAAAAAGTGTACATTTTCACAAGGTAAAACCAAATTTTTTGTATAATTAGCTGCAAATGGAAACATTTTGTCGTATTAACATAATAACAAAAATACATTGGTGCAATTTTGTGGATTAAATGTCTGCATCATGAAATCTTCATAATATGCCTAAGATTAAAAAAAAATGTCCTTTTATATTTTTTTAAGTGTCAGAATTAATTTACAATGTATCTAAATATAAGTTTATTTATTTCCATTAAATTTTTGTTTGCTGGACTGGTCAGTTATGTCTATAAACTTTGCAAATTAGTATTCTGATAACTTAATAGTTTTAGTTTGATAAGTCGTCTGTTTTTCTTAAGATAGCTGCACAAAAACATAAAAACCTTGACTTTGAAAGATAATGCAAAAATAAGAAACAATTTTTTTTGTGAAAATTGTACCCGTGTAGACGTATTGACTAAAACTTCACATATATAATAATGAGCTTGATTGTACTTAACGGCGTTAACTTTCGCAAACCATTCAACGTCCATGAGTTGTAAGCTTAAACGTGTAACTAAGGGAAAGGTTTTAAATTCTTACTCATTTATTGCTTACGTATGCCTTATTCTCTCTGTCTTTACTTTGCCCGTGTAAGCTCGTAGTCTTGTCTGGTTGTAACGACCGCTTGTCTACCCCTGTCACGGGCACGGTATGATAGCCTACCATATTCGTGTTGTTATCACTTCTGACTGACATTGTTACATCTGCTAAATTTACAACCTCGCATCATATAGCTCGTTGGTTACTTAATAACGTTGTCTTGTGCGTCACATCCTTCATATATGGATTTTCCTGTAAATCTAAGCGATACTCATTTCGTGTAACTCTCGAACCGACATGGCAAAAATAAATAGGTCAGGTTGAGCGCTAATATCCTGTATATCACTGTAACTTCCGTGACTATACGGCAGCTGTTTTGACACACCTTGTAGGTTGCAATCCAGTAGTAAATAATACAATAATTCGTGCGGTTACCCACTTTTATGGTTAGGAGCCAATTGATATTCGACTTTGGCCAGTGTGTGTATAGGCCTGGGAAGTCTAAGCTATGTTGTCAGATTAATACGCGGAATACTTGTGCCTCTACTTATTGCTAGACACACTGAATAATCGCAGGAAATTTTAACTGATTGCTAGACTCCAACGTGCTGTGTATCGACATCGGTAAGGGTCGGAAAATTTGGCGGATTCAATAGCCTGCATGTTAGAATGCATTGTCCTGTGCATACTCAAGCCCCGACCATTTGCTACTCAGTGGAACAACAGACAATGAATGAATATACGGGGCTTGAATATGCATAGGACAATGGATTCCAGCCTGTAGGTCATTGAATTTGCGAAATTTTTCGGCCCTCAGACATTAGCTAACGTACGAGATTATGGTTAGATGTGATTATATTTCGCGAAAATTTTTATGCCAACATACTCTTGAAAATATTGTTGATTTATGCTACATGTGTGATTGGGTGACAGATGTCTGACACAACTTAGCTGCGTGCAAACCAATGATAGGTATCGAATATTACAATAGCGGAATTCTCATTGGCTCAGTCAAATTCTCCACGTACAGAGAAATTCCAATGAGTTTCTTTATAAGCTCAACGTACGTTGAAATCCAGCAAATAGTCAATTTTTCCGCGATAAACCATTGTCTATAATCATTGTATATCGGGCGAAAACTTGACTGTTTGCTAGATTTCAACACACTAACAGGTTACCTGAAGAAGATTACTTACTAGAGCAATTGCCCTATTTGACTGAGAATCCTGGTATCGTAATTTTGATGCATGTTATCGGTTGGCAGACTGCTCCGTTCTGTCAGAAATATATCACCGAATCATGTGTTGCAGAAAGAACAGCGTTTTCAGGTTTTGTTGGCACAAAATGTTTTTGCAGTATGTATGATGCTATCATCTCTAGCTATCGTTTATTTGAAGCGCTGATTCACTTCTGAACAGGCTTACTTAGAACTGTATAGCTGTAATACAGAACGTACGTAATTTGTGCCAAAACTTTTAAGACGTGTCTCAAAATACATCATCATACAATATTAGTTGAATAAATACACTCCAGTATTGCATACTACGTTGTTGACGTATTTTATCTCCTTTCAAATTTTGTGGTGCTCTTAAAGAGCTAGACATAATAATACTTAAAAAGATTTAGAATATATATATATCTTGTACACAGATGTAACACAAAACGTGTGTGAATTGTCCAAAAAATTTTCACACGTGTCGCAAATTGCGTCATCCAGTTTTACTAAGCAAAGATACTACATTTTATTGGAAACTGTGGTGACTTAAAATATATTCATGATTTTCCGTGTGTATTTAATGCTCACTCGCCCAGCAGATACATGGGCAAACAGCGTAGCAATAATAGCCTCCCTATATACGCAGTGTTTGTGTGTGAGACAGGAGCGGTAAGGTTGCCGTTTACAGATGTATGTAATGCATTATCGCCTCTCCGCGCAAGCCACTTAGCTGGCATGCAGTGCTTTATAATTATCCATTTTCCTATAGGACTTTAAGAGATGAAGACATTATTTTATTAATAAGCAGCATAGTTTAACGTCTTACGCTTGTTTCTATAGTTGGGTTTTTCGAATCGGGTTGTTACTTTCCCAGATACGGCAGTATGGAACAGCCATCTTTAGCCATTTTGAGGAATCCGAATATTACGGTTATAATAAACGTGCCGAATAATTAAATCCTTAGTGTCATAATTTAAAATGTGTGTTATTTTCGTAGAAATATAAATTTATTGCACGTTAAATAGTTCCGTAAAAAAAATTAATGACCGTAACTTGCTGCAACGCATTAGAAGCGCAGGTTGGGAGGCCCTTTAAGTAGGCCGCTTGTGTTAACGTATTTTGCGAGTTCGAGGCCTATAAGTGCGATGAGATAAGAACGACACAGTACGCTAACCTTGCCTAACCCTGACCTCTACACGCAAGTTACTTAACTGACGTGATGTCTTCTCGCTGACTGCTCGCTTCTATGAGACATCCAGTTTCGACTCTGTAGCTTCGTTATGTGAAATGTAACATAACGGTGCATGTACACATATAAACATTTCTAAGATTTCATCCTATAGATGTTTACACCATAAAACGGTCCCAAAACATCAGTAAGTTCAAAGACTTCTAAATGTACTGAAATAGGATACAGGCAGGGGCGTCATTTGGGGCTACAGGGGGGGGGGCAAATGCCCCCCCCTGGATTTGGAATTTTATGTGTATAAATATAGTTTTTGTATTTTTAAATGTAAATAATGCTAACTTAAGGACATAAAACTGAAGTTTTATTATTAAAGTATCTAATTTATACATGCTTAATTAATAAAAAAGATGCAACGAGGTCACTGTCGTCAGAAAACAAAATCTTGCCCCCCCCTCCCTGGAAAAACCTGAAATGACGCCCCTGGATACAGGCACACGTGCGAATTTTTTTACTATACTTCACCTAAGCAAACATTACTTAATCGCGTAAAGACAATTTCTAGTAATAAACAATGGAACAAACTTTCCGCGCCACTCGTCGTCATGAGCAATCAGCTATATTAACCCTTTAAAAATGCTTTCCTTATCGAGTACCTACATTGGTTGATTATGTTTTTCGTCGTTTTTTACGTGTAGTACTTTGGATGTAAATAGCTATTAGCCTTATCAACTCAAAACAATCCTTACGTACAGTGCAACTACCATCTTTTTTAACAATACATAAGTTAAATTTTACCTTTTTCTTATAACTATTTGTTTTTAAAAGCCATTCGGTTAATGTAACTATTTATATAAAAAACTACGTTTTTTATGCAAACGAAAGTAATTTACCCGTGCAAGTAAACGTAATTAGCATGGGAAAATTATTATTTTATAACAATATAATTTAAAAAAATTTAATAATTTCTGCACATGGTTGTGCCCAGATTTTTTATTTATCGCATTGAATTTGTATTCTATGATTTGTACTACTTTTAATGCAGTAATGTCCTCAAAATAAGTTCCTACTTACGAAATTCTCCCTCTAAAAATTGTAATAGTTTTTATTACGTCTATAGATGAAATATAATTTTCACCCTAGTATAAAGTATTTTCTGGCTAAAAAGTTAAAATTTTTCAGTCCCTTCAGAAACTTCTTAAAAGTGGTTTACTGAATTTTAATGAAACAAGTGTTTGTAACTAACATGAGTATGCTGATAAACTGCACTGAGAAAAGGAAATATTAAGATTAAAATCTAATTTCCAACGTATATTATTTATTAGACGAATATCATAACAATCACGTGGCATAATTATTTATCTTGCATTAAAATTTTTAATTTCGAGATGACATTTTATGTAGAATTATTTGTATGATAGCATCTAATGGCGGGTGAAACGAAGGTGTTATTTAGTTTCGCTACTGATGTCACTTCAGTTAAAAGCGCTGTGCACCGAAATGTTTGCTATTTTATAGTTTTACCAAACACTGTCCTACTCTTACAAATTACAATAATAGCAATTACCCACAAATAAAGTATTTTTCCATTCCAAAGTTTTCGAACACGCACAAGTCAAAGTATCGATTTGACTATTTACGCTAGTTACCCAAAGTAAAAACAATTCAAACGATGCAAATTAAATACTTTAGAAGGAAAGTAAATGTATTTAGTTGAAGAATAAAACCTTTGTAATTTCAAGTAATATTGATTGTATCAAATATAAGTTATTGAAAATACCAAAATGTTTGTATATCTTTGAGTGTTTTGTAGTTATCAAAAATAATTTTTACGTGAAACAACATAGGTGCCATTCTTTAGCATTTCCTTTCACTCAAAAGTATTTCATTCGTTTATTTTGAATTGTTTTTCTTTGTTTAAGTAGCGAGAGAAAATCCAATCGTTACTTTGACACGTGTTTGTACGTAAAAAAATGGAATCGGAAAACATATTTTATTAGTCGGGAAAAGCGGTTATGTAACGCGTGTGAGTTGGACAGTGCTGCGTGCGATAGTAAAATTACAAATGTTTCGCTGCAGAGCGCTCTTAACTCTTAGCATAATACGTGGCATCGCGTTAAAACACTTTCATTTAGAGACTTGTGGATTTGGGTATTTAAAGAATGTTCGTTTCATTTGAGATAAAAACATATTATAAATTGTGCTTGAAGGGACAGTGTTAAACAATGTAATTATGTTTTAAGTTATGAGCCATAACATTTATTTAAATTTTATTATCAAATTTTTTTCTTTGACAAAGCATACGATATATTTATAATAAGCTGCTCGACATAAATAATAATGGAATATTTCATTTATTTGTCATGCAGATTCATTGCAAGATATATATAGGTTAACAGTAAAAAATTCAGTTCCAATAATTCTGCATGACAAATTAATTAAGTATTCAATTACTATTTATGTCAAGCAGTTTACCTAGAATTTGTCTCATGCTTTTTCGAAAAGAGAATTTTGGTAATACAATTTGAATAAATATTAGGGCTCAAAAACTGAAAATACTATATAACTGTAGTTCACTCCCCCTTTAGAGTACATGGTAGATAAATAAACGCTGAAAACGTCAATTGATTTCCACGCTTTTTTCGAAGCCAGTACGGATAAAATACTCTATGACAATCCTAGATAATGGTGTTTGCCAAATTTATGAGTAAATATTTATCCAGAATTACTAATTTGTTACGCGTGATCTCTTGAGCCGCAGTTAAATGCACGAGGTCCCGGCGTCAGAGATTGTGCCTCAGAAGTTCGTAACACCGGAAACCATTTTGTTTAAAACGTCCGCTAAAACTATTCTCTAGGATTGATATTGTTTGATTTTTGCAAATTGGCTTCAAGAAACAATGTTATATATTAATGAATTTAGCGTTAAATTAGACTATGTACCATGCCCTCTTAAACAGTGTGGCTTAATTAACTATTGGGATTTTGTAATATGTCAAGATTAAGGCGAAAGAAAAATATGGTGATATTCGTGTTAAATTATATCAGATATGGTTAAGTACCTAACCTACATATATACCTCAGCTGACTTATTTATTCATCTCAGTAAGGCGCATAATCCTCACTACGTATTTAAAAATTAAACTTTTTAACTAATAGGTTATTTCATTACCAAAAAAAAAAAAAAAAAAAAAACCACTCGAAAAAATAATCTCATAAAATTTTTCCACGGGTTATTAATTTTAGGAATAGTCTACACTTTTCAATGCAGAAAATAGTTTCTGTTCGAAAGCGTTAATCAATAGAAACGGCTGAGCATCGCCGAGTGTAATTAAACACGTAAATCTCTATCCTTGCTCACGTCAAGCCTTTCAGGCGGACAATGCTCTTAATTTACACGTCCGGTGACATTACGGTAACGTTTTATTTTGCTTGTTAGAATGTAACTTAGTACCAAAAGTACGAAATAATTGTAAATGTTTCATGTGATGTGCACTTTAACGTGAACATTATATGACTATATTGGTTTTTTGGATTGTGTGCAGGTTATATGTTTGTTTACTACAGCAAATTATATATATATATATATATAGTGAGAGAGAGAGAGTGTGTGTGTGTGTGTGAGAGAGATTGAGATTACGTATAAGCCTATATATAATTTTTATAGTGCATATCAACAGAAACTGTTCAGTTAATAAAGTGTACAAAATTTTTTACTAATTAACTAATAACTAATAATTTGTACTAATGATAAATAAATGAACACCAAGTGTTTAATTAGCTAAACATTTCATAAAACAAATTTTTGTTACAAAAGACATGTATGTTGTAGATGAGAAATAAATTAGTGAATAGGAATGTTTTTCGGCACCTTTATACAGTAAATTGCACCATCTGCTAACACTGCAGTTACCATGAAGGCTTGGGGAAAGCGCTAAGTTACTTAGAAAGAGACTGCCTGTATTGAATTTGCGGGTTAACCACGTCATCTCACGGCCACGGTGCTGAGGTGGGCTGGGGAAATTTGAATTTATGCAGGAGGGGGTGGTGTTGTGTTCTGGAGTTACGTAACGCCACAACCTCTGACGTATACTGTCGGGGCGGACGGCACTCCACCGACAACGCAATTACTGCGCAGGTTCGTATACTGATGGGCTGACGTACCGTGGCTGGGCAGAAACAACCCGGCAAATGCACGGCATGTCGTGGCTAGTGTGGTGGGTGACCGAAAATAAAATCGGAAGTTTCCTTAAAATGTCCAGAAAATATACGTATGACAACAAATATATCCGGGATATTTTTTTTCCTTGACAGCAATATAGCCGTCAAAATTGGCATTAAATTTTCAGGTACGGTGTAAAAATAAACTGATTGTTCTCTCAGGTGCATAACTGCTCGTATTGTCAAAAAATGCGTCATTTTTATAATTATACGTCCCAAATTGAAAATCAAGCCTATTAAGTTGAAATTGAAAATTTTCTTTTCTTCAAACTCAGTTTCACAGTCATCGTTGTTACACAATAAACAATTTTCTTAAACTGGATTGAAATAATTTAAAACATTTTTAATAATTTATTAGCGGCATAAGTTAAAACATTTAAAAACTCACAGTGTATTTCCTTTGCATTTAAAAATAATTGAAAACAATGACAGTTTTATTTATTTATGGCCAAAAAAATACAAAGGAACTTTGTTGCGTATTTAAATTCTTTAAGTATACTGCCCGTTTTATATATCAGTGTACATATTATTTCGTTTGAGTTAGTGGGTTGGACTACGAAAGCTGAAAATTTTGTACAGTTGTAAATGTAGCCACTAGTAACGTATTTTTTCAACGTGAACACTCGTAAGGCAATTGCAGGTCGTTTAGGAAGTATATATAGGCTGGTTTTTGTTGTATAAGTTATGGAGATTACACTTTTTATGTTCTTACGTTTTAATTCGCACGATGTGGATTTGAAATTTTAGAAGTTCATTAGCTTGCGTTATATCTATTAATTAAAAACGTTTAAGGCAAGTGCAGATAGGAAAGGACAATTTATCTTATGGCAACTAGAAACCTAGGTTCTAATAATGGTTTAGTTGAAATACATCAAAGTAAAAATAATTTTTCAGCATATGTTTTATTAGTTAATAATTTTGACACGAATTAATTTTTGTTTTAAATTATTGTTTCGTTCTAACCAAAGACCGAAAAATAAAATTATCAACACAAGATCTCAAGATATTAGTAAAACTCTAATTTTCATAACCCCCCTCTATGGTTACATGGTATTATGAAGCACGTGTTCTATAGCAGACCTTCTGCAATTGAGCGTGAACGTCTCGTCTCCTCACAAATTCCTTGTAAATGCAGTAGCACAGTTATTTATACGATGAGATTTCCTGATAAAATGACGAAAATTTTTTCTCATGAAGACTTGAATCATACATGAACATTTAACTCAAGTATCTTTTAGATTCATGATATTGGTTTATATAGCTGTTGTAAATTTCCTGTTGCAATTAAGAAGACGTCGTGTAAATAAGCTCCTCGCTCTCACAGCTAATAATGATCTACGGGGCCATGAAAATATATACAAGTACACACGTGTGTGTGTGTGTTAGTAATAATTATGTTCGTGAGTTGTTATTAAAAAGGGGCAGTTCACGAAATGTCTAGCTTACCTATTCGCCAACCCTTTATACGGAAAGTGTTATACAATTACTGTTATTTACGTATCAAAATTCTTTAATGCAAGTTAAATTTCTCGTTAATATTTCTTATGACTCATATTAATAACGATTGCAGTAAGTTTAATAGAAATATGATGTATTTTCGCTAGAAAAAAAGCAATTTACAAACTTCGGCTTTCAATAACACCACAAACATTTTGCTTTCAAGTATATTAAAATATTTTTATTGCAAATTAATGACTATTGTACGTTATTTTTTAAGAACACGCAAATCATCTCTTTCTACATAGCAATTAATAACGATAATTCAGATATCAATTATTACATATAATTAAAAATTACTTACATTTATTTGAATTATCATACTAAGTAATCTTTAACATCCATAATAATGATAAACGTATACTTATTTGCATTTAATAGACGGTTTAAACTAAAAAGAAAAGGATTTAAGTATTTTGAAGTTAGTTTTGTAGGATTTTTCTTTTTTCGTAAAGATAAATGTTGAGTGCACAGTGTTGCGAACATTATGCGAAACATTGAGAAATGGAATGTCCGATACTTTAAAAAAAAATTTCGAGCATATCTAAAAACGCTTTAATAACACACGAGCATGCGCAGTAGAGAGACGTGAGATCCTATCTGCAGGAAAAGTATAATTTTTCAAAGAAACCAAAAGAAAACCTTATTTCGCATTGAATCGAGACCAGACACATTCTTGTTTTCAATTATTATGAATGTTTTAAGAATTTTCTAGCAGATATTGTCTGAACGTTTGTGTTTATTTACTATTTGTCAGTTACCTATAGACCTATAGATTCCATAAAAAAAAAGTGCTGAACGTATTTAAAAGTCAAGAAATTTTTTTACAAATGTTAGTTATCGATTTCAAAGAATATAGTTAAACATAGTGATACTTGAATTTTTTGTTTATAATCTGTAATGTATGTTCAATAGTTAATTTTGCTAACTCGTACCTAAATTCTCGTACGGGTCAGCAATTTCGTAAAAAAAATTTAAGTAGATCAGTTGTTCATAAATACCCTTTAAAAAATTCGATTAAAAGAAACATTTAGGAAGACGTTTATTAAGTATACCGGTTATTAATAACTTAAGAAAGAGTGTCGCGTTACAAAAGTTTTACACCATACATACAAGTATTTATACTACATTCATGACTAAAAATAGCAACCTGTAAACGGTTAACAGCTTAAGCTTAAACACATATTAAAACTTTCCGAATTGGCAGATGAAGTAAATTTATTCATACTTTATTAACAATACAATGTCGTCTTGAAACAATACTTACAGTACTGGTGCAGTGAACCGGACCTAAACGGATTTCTAATGCTGATCTTAACTGACGGTTCAAAAGCACGTTTAGTTCAGAATTTTTAACTCCTTATGTATCCAAGGATAACTATACTTTGAAACATTTTCGGGAATTTCAATCTTAATCACGCGATAAAATACATTTTGAACTGACATTTCAGAGCTAAAAAATATAATAACACAAAAAAAAAATGTTGTTAAAAATTTTATAATTTATTTTATAACCAATAACAAATATTTTCCCAAAATTAAGCAATGTCTTAAATTTTTTATATGTCTGTAACTTAACTTTACCAGGTTTTATATCTGAGATTATTATACCTTCTTACTATGCAAAGTGAAATATTTTTTATTTTAAAAGTGAATACTCTACTTCGAGTTGTATACTGCAGTCTAATAATTGCTTAACTTTAATGTATAATTAATCTAAACCTGTTGGGTACAAAGTAATGTACAACAAAGTTCGTCGCAGTACACATATAATTTAAT
This sequence comes from Medauroidea extradentata, assembly GCA_003012365.1. NCBI lineage: Eukaryota > Metazoa > Arthropoda > Insecta > Phasmatodea > Phasmatidae > Medauroidea > Medauroidea extradentata. The sequence goes on along the minus strand of PNEQ01080116.1, from coordinate 17,239 downwards.
TCTTTGTTGTCCTTCATCTTCCGTTTTCTCCATTAAAGAGGGCGATGGGACTTGTTAGTTGGCCTAATGTTCTTTGCTTCCTATTTTCCCAAAATCTCTACATGAACTCACTGGGTAGTTTCTTGCCAATTTTAATTTTAGTTTTCCTTATTATTTATGTTTTTATATTAATTTTCAAATAAATGTACAGTTATGTATGCAGCCTTAGATGATGTTTATTGTTTTATGTCCTCCTTAGTTTCTTCTCGCCAGTCAGTAATTTTAATCTCTGAATTGACTAAGTTGAATATTTTTAGTGAGTCTATCGTTGTCCATTCTATGGATACGTCTATAAAATTTCAGCGCATCATGCGCATTATGTCACAAAATTTAGTAATTAAATTGTAAAGGTCTGCAGTTTTCCTTTTGCTCAAAATTCCACTTAACTGTCTCAGGCCAAATATTTCCCGAAGAATGTTTCATTCTTGTTTTTTTAACGTCTGCAATTTTAGAGTGACCTTTCATGGATACCGTTTTTATGCGTACAAAGCTTCGATCAATAAAACTCTTTTGTAACATCTTAATTTAGCATTACGTAATACCATTCTTCGTTATTTCTTTTGCAAAAACTAAAACGTGGAAGAAAAAGATTTTTTTAGATGTCTTAATTATAACACTATGCTGAAGCCTTTGTGACAAAAAGGTTTACAGACTCATGATTCGAATACACCTGAATCCAATACAATCTCTTGTTTGAAGGACGCACGGTTTACCCTGTACCATTCCAGAAAAAGTAGGTTAAACGTGATATATACAAGTGTAATTTAATATGTTTTCTGTAGTTTCCAAACTTGGGTTTTCTAAAATAATTTATGTATTTTATTTTATATTTTATGACCCATTTCCTGAAAGATAAATTTTGTACGAAGTCTTCCCTGCAAAATGATTTTGTAGTAACCACAAAATAATTTTGTGGTGGCCACAATAATTCCGTGTTGGCTTATGACTTACACTTGTCACAGCTGATGTAAATTTAATATTTACAACGTTTATGTATCCTTTATTTGCAGACTGTATGTGTATAAAAGAAAGCAAATCATACAGGATTGTTTTATTAACGTCAGTTTCAGAAACACTAAATATTTGGCTTATTATTACTATTATTATTATTATTATAATTGACGACACCTGCTCCACTGGAAGGAAACTCAGAAAATATTTAATTATTAAAAAAAATAATTTAAGTTTTCTTTTAGAAATTATTGGTTTTTGGACATACGCCATTGCTTATGTTTTGTTGACGAAAATTGTGTGCAATGACAAAGTACAAAAAACACAAAGAAGAGAGATACAAACACAAAAAAACAAAAGAAAGCAATCCCGGAGGAAATCCTTAATTTTTTCCCATCTCTATACATAAAATGAAGTGTCCCAATCATTCGTTCTCTCATCAACGCACAGCCACTTCAGGATTCTTCAATATTCGTTCTTGAACGTTGGTAAAAATAATAATACCTGTTTTCAAGTAACCATCCGTATATCCCAAACCATTTGCAATATCGAGTTGATTTTTGCTGTAAATGAAGCTTACGTAAATGTCTAAAAGCGTAACTCAGGTATTTTTTTCTCGAAATTCAAACAATTACGGGTGTTAAAAGTATAACAATGTTACAGAAATTCCGAAAAGTGAATGATGACCACGGAGAAATAACTCAAAAGTTGCAATGAATATGTTTTCTGCTGTACAAAATACAGTTATTGATTATCATCTCTATATATAAAAATGAAAGCTGACTGACTGACTGACATATCAAACTGCAGCCCAAACCCCTGGACCTAGAATCGTGAAACATTTTGTGGGGGTTCCCCTTAGGTCGTAGTAGAGCACTAAGAAAGGATTTTTCGAAATTCGATCTATAAGGGGGTGGAAAGGGGTGAAATGTGTTTCCGAAGAAACGTCGATAGAGCTCGAACCCGACGGCCTATCATCGTGATTTCTACTTTAATAGGACACTCGTAAAAATGCAAATTAGCCAATTTAAGGATTTTTGGAAGTTCATCATTTACGGGGGTGAAAATACCTTAAATGTGTTTCAAATCAACTATCGATATCTGTCGAACCCTTCGGGATAGAGAGTTGATATTCACTTCAAAATATTGCTTACGTAAATACCCAAAAAGAAGTTCTAGGTTTTTTTGAAATTCGACCCCCAGGCAGTAAAAAGGGGCAAAATAAGTTTTTTATGAATCGTCTATATCTTTGAAACACAGTTGGCTATAGTCGTGATTTTAACTTTAATTGGTTACTTTTACACATGTCTATGACAGGACTCAGAGACGTTTCGAAACTCTTTATTTAAAGGAGTGAAAATACGTGAAATGTGTTTTCGATTACCCTTCCATATCTATCGAATCAATCGAGATATCGAAGTGTTCTTTGCTTTAAATTGGTGCTTTTGTAAATATCCCAAGTACCATTTAAATTTTTTTTTTTTTTTTCGAATTCGGCCCTAAACTTGTTAAAAAGGGGTATAATGGGTTTTCGACTCACATTCGATATATATCGATCTCATAGCTTTTTATATAGCGACGTGATTTTTGTTTAGGATTAATGCTTACTCAAATACCTAAAAAGAAATTTCAGGAATTTTCAAAATTCGCCACCTAAGTACGTGAAAAGGGGTGAAAAGTGGTGAAAAGCGTTTTCAATAAATCGTCGATATATATTGAACCCAGCGGGCTAATGTTATGTTTTTTACATCCAAGAGATATCAATAAATTATTCTAAAACGTAATTCAAGGGTTTTTCGAAATTTACTCTCTTAGGTGGTGAAAAGACCTTGAATGTGTTTTAGATAAATCCTCGATATCTATGGAACCCGTTTAGATACACAATTAATTTTTGCTTCAGGATTATGGTTACAGAAATTACCGCAAAACGGTTTTCAGATTTTTAGAAATTCGAGTTCTCAAAGCTGTGCAGGGGTGATATGTTTTTTTTTTTTTTTTTTTTTGTGATTGATCGATTTTGATTCGACTGAACGAGCTAGCGATGTGATTTACACTTCAGTTGGATACTTATACAAATGTCTAAGATGTAAATTTAAAATATTTCGAAATCCGACACCCAAAAGGGTGAAAAAGCACAAAGTTTGTTTTCCATCAACCCACGATATCTATCTAACCAGTAGCGATATTGAGGTGTTGTTCGCGTCAGAGTGATGCTTACGTAAATATTTAAAAAATATGTATGTATGTTTTTTTTCTTTATAAGTAACGTGATTATTAAGAATAGAACTAAGTTGGTTAATATTCAAGGCAGACGATCCGAAAAGCAGGAACGAGCAGCGAGAAACAACATATACAGAAGTGTAACTCTACAATAACCCATCGAGATGTGGTGTTGTACAACCTCTATGAGGCCAGGACACAGATATTTTATTTTTTTAATAAAATTTTATTTTCATGAATTATTTCGACGTTACGTGACGCAGTTGTTTGTTACTCAGGTCTAAATTCCGGGAGGTTCTAAGTTCGAATTCCGTTAAAAGCTGCGTGCGAACCTTCAATTCTGACACACAAAAACTACAAGGTAGATCGATTTAGTGCAATTTGCATGTAGTCTTTAAAAGGGGTAAAATTGCAGTTCGCTTTCCACGTAGGTTCCTCTACAATATTAGCTGATATATCGTCGGTATACTGCCAAAAGTGATTAAGTCATAAATGATATTTCGTTTAAAAACAGTATTAAATTGTAGATATTAATAAAAATGTGGTATGTTACTATACTGTGACACAACAGTACGAAACGACGAATATACTTTAAACTTGGGCAATTGTTCGTGAACAACATATACATATTCCTAGCATTTTTATAATTTTATCTCATTTTGACTTTGTCACTTTTGGCAGTAAATCGACGATATATCATCTCACTAATCTCAAGTTTGGGGCACCAAATTCGTTTCCGGAAAAAACCTTTACCCACTGAAACTTTGTAATGGCAATAAAGTTAAAGTGATTATTTTGAAAATATATAATTGAGGGCACCGTCACCAGTGGTTGTGCACAGGACAAACAGATGTTTTTCATTCGATTAACCTCTTACCTTAGGTGTCTGTAACTACCCCACAACCTCAAAATTGGCAGGGCTATAAATAAGGCCCAGGCGAAGTCGCTGTTAGTGGCAGGGACAAACTTAAGACTGCTTTTCGCGTGGACAGCTATAGCTGCTTATCCTTCTGCAGAATTAGTTCAACTAGCCGCTTGGACATTTGAACACTTGATGACTGAAGTACCAATCTTGTGTACAAAGAGGTTTTTCAATTAAAGTAAATATTGTCAGTTACGAATAATACTCGCGAGCAAAGCCGCGGAGGAACTGCTAGTAGAGATATAAAGATAAAGATTGTTGAAGGTAGTCTTCTTTGCTATTAATTTAATATATTTAATATAGTAACACCATCAAGTAATACGTAGTTAAAAGTTAGTTACTCGTTCTATAGTACACGCGGGCGAAGCCGCAACGAGACAGCTAGTGTTATGTATCAGCAAGAATTCTAAAGACAGAATTCTATCAAATTTTAACAACACCCAGACGCAAAGACAAACAAAGAAAAGCAAATTCCGTATATGAGAAAATATGGAAGTAGACAAATATCAGTGGACAGTGTACAGCAAAAACGAGAGAAAACACGACTAAAGTCAAAATCAACGAAACTAATTTAACGTTTCGATAATTGCGATCCATTCCCGTGTTCAGGCTGAGACACAGCTGGTCGGAACACCAAGATGCGAACGAAGTTCACTAGAAAATTGGGGTTTATACAGCATTGACGGTCTCTAGGCTGCTCGGCCTACGGTGGCAAAGCGTGTGTGATTGGATAAGATCGCGAGAGCATGTAGGCTACTCTCCTGATTGGCTGAGTACATTGTAGAAATGTTGTTTGGTGTTCTGCCGATACTGTTAAACATATATCAGTTTATTTATCTGTTAGTATTTTATTTTATTGTGTAACATTGTTGTTATTATTATTAAAGTCAACAATTTGTTTTTCAGTGCAATGCTCTGTTGGATGATCATTTATTTTACTGAAAATGTAACCTGATTCTTTTATTTTTCATTTAATTCTTTCTTTTCCCTTATTCATTGGGTTAGCTCAGTCCCAGAGTATTTTGTGGCTATTTCCCCATTTGTGTCCAGTAATTCTGGATTTCTGGATGTCACCCTTTTGCGTGTTGTTCTTATGTTCTTTGACGGAAGTGGATAACGTTCTATCAGTTTCACCTATGTATAAAAAGCCACATTCGCATAGTATTTGGTATAAACATTCGCGGGTCTGTTGTTTTCTACTGTAAGTTTCACTTTAGTTTGAACATTTATTACCGTGGAACTGGAACGGAATGCTGTTCGAACGTTGTATTTTTTGGCCAGTCTTCATATTTTTTTCAGAGAGTCCATGGACATGTGGAATAATCAGAGTTTTAGAAGGAGGTTTGTCTTATGTGAATTTCCACTTAGATGAATTTGATTCTCTTAATTGTTTCTCAATGATAAATCTGGAATTGTTGTTGGCCATTGGTCTTTAGTGACTATGTTCGTAAATTAATGTTTCTTCTGTCTGAGCAGATCTTTTCTACTCAGTTGCCTAGGGTGTGAACAATGCCCGACTTTGTACTTGTTGGATGGTTAAATTTAAAATGCAGGTATTGTTAGTGATGAGTCTGTGGTTTTCTTTGGCGACTAGGATATCTAGGAAAGAGGTGCTATTGTTAGATTCTATTTCATGTGTAAACTGTATTAATGGCTGGACCGAACTGAGAAAATCAGAAAATTCAGCCAGTTTTTCCTGTCCGTGTTGCTAAACAAGGAAAGTGTCGTCATGTATCGCAGCCAAATTTTGGGCGAAATTGTTGTGTTACCTAGCGCCACTTGATCCAGAATCTTCATGAACGTGTTTGACATGAATGGTTAGAGTGAGATCCCTATAGCCATGTCATTGGAAAGTTTTGAATAATAAAATATCTGTCTCCAGCTCGAACCTGAAACTGCGCTCAGTGCCAAAGATTTCAACCAAATTTACGAGTCTGTTTCAAATCTGGTTGCCAAAAAGTAATATGTTTGCAAGGAAAATGAATAGTTTGCTAAACTCTCAGATTCTGTCGTCTCGAAAAAAGACGCACCTACTATAAAACTTCCCAATACAGTAATAAACGCTTCCAGCAAAACACAGATTCCGAAAATTTGGCCCTGCAGGAAGGTCTTTATTTCAGCATTGCTACTAGTCAAGTTCCTGTTATTTATATAGTGTCTAGTTCTCTCTCTCTCTCTGCCGTTATATATATATATATATATATATATATATATATATATATATATATATATACACACACACTACCAGCAGCCAAACAAGACAAGTTCTGATGGACGGTACGTACAGCTATGATATCAGCAATACCTTCTAAACCTAATCTTACACGGGATGAGTGGCTAGCACACAAAACACTCAAATCCGACCCGGATATTGCAATGCTTCCTGCTGACAAAGGCCGTGCTTCAGTCATTATAGACAGAACTGAGCACGAGAGCAAAATCACTAACCTTGTAACTCCACAAATACACACTTCTTAAAAAGTACCCAACTGCAGCCATAGAGCGGAAAATTTACCAAGCCATCAGAATGTGTAAAAACCACCTTACAGCAGCAAGCTTCCTCACATATTTGGTTTACCAAAAATCCATAAAGCAGACATGGTCTTGTGGCCTATCATTAGTTCATGCAGCTCCCCGTGCCAAAATCTGTCTAAGCATCTTCTAAACATTGTCAAACATCTAGCCGGCCAGACACCTACATTCATTTGAGATTCTAGCCACTGTATCCAGAACCCCAGAGATTTAACCGCCCTACATTCTCGTTATTTTCTATGTCCATAGCTTGTTCACCAAATTTTACAGTAGCATAAATGATTGCTGTAGTGAAATTCAAACTGGAAAATGACAGCACTTTTAGCGAAAGAACATTCATACCCATCTCATCCATAATGGAGCTCATGACACTCTGTATCACCACAATATACTTTCAGTTTGAAACATATTTATATAAACAGACTAATGGTATGGCTATGGGAAACTCACTCTCACCATTTATTGCAATCATATTCACGGAGAATCTGGAACAATAGGCACTAAGTAAGACAACTACTCCGCCCAAAATTTGGCGGCGATACGTAGACGACACTTTCCTTGTTTGGCAACATGAACTGGAAAAACTGGCTGAATTTTCAGAGTTCCTCATTTCACTACGGCCCACAATACAGTTTACCCATGGAATAGAATCTAGCGATATAATCCCTCACCTAGATTAAATTGTATTCAAAGAGTACCACAGACTCAGTACTACTGTGTACAAGAAACCGATACATACCGGTCAATACCTGCATTTTGAATCCAACCATCTAACAATTACGAAGTCGGGCATTGTTCGCATCCTAGCCAACCGAGCAGAAAATAGTTTCTCAGACAGAAAAAAAAAAACATTAACTGAGGAACAGTGTCACCCAAGAATAAAATTTATGGCCAACAAATATCCCAGATTTATCATAAAACTCAGCAAAGTGCAATGTCACCTTCTGGCACTCTGACTATTCCGTGGAGTCTATGAAAAAATAAGGAGGCTAGCCAACAAATACGACCTTCGAACAGCATTCCGTTCCAGTTCAACAGTAATAAACATTTTCATTAAAGTGGATGTTGCAGTGGAAAAATTACAGGTCCGCCAATGCATGTAACAAATACCAGAATTCCACTGGAATTTTTTTCTTTTGATTTTTGTGTGTTTGTGTTTTTTGTACTTTGCCATTGACACAATTTTGGTCAACAAAACATGAGCAATGGCATATGTCCACAAACCAGTAAATCCTAATTGTATACTCCCATTGCAACAAACATTAAAAAATTACATGAAGTTTTCCATTTTGAATTTTATCATTTCATTATTATGTAATTCAATAAAACTTTCTTATTACATGTTATGTAGTTATACATGTATAACATTCCTAAAAAAAACATTTTCTCAAATGTCCAGTTTGGCTTTAGAAAAAAACACACCCACACTAGCAAATTATGCAATTTTGAAACTCAAAAACAGTATTCCAAATTCGTTAGATAAAAATTTGTCATCAATTGGAATTTTCTGTGACCTGTCTGAAGCTTTTGGCTGTGTAAATTATAACTTGCTCATAGAAAAATTAAAATTTTACGGGGTTACAAGAATAACTAACAAACTGATGATTTCATACCTATCAGACAGACAGCAACAAGTATGTGGCAAAGATTATTACAATTTATTTAGTTCAAAACCTGTGAAAATAAAATGTGAAGTACCGCAAGGCTGCATTTTCAGTGTACTATTATTCCCAGTGTATATAAATGATTGACTACGTTCATTCAACCCTAACGCTACACCCATTTAATTTTCTGATGACACAAGTGTCTGGCGATTCAGTAGAAGAACTTAGACGGATAGCTAATATCACATTTACAGAGTTGAATTCATGGTTTGATGAACAACAAATTAAACATTAATAACGACGAAACACACACATTATAAATGTTTTGACACAGAACAGGAAACGGATCGCCATAAATATCACCAGTAACGAGGGGAAAAATTATTAAAACAACTAAAACTAAATTTCTTGTCCTACAAACTGATGCTTTTCTAAGCTGGAAATCTCACATCGAATATATTTAACAAAAACTCAGTTCTGCTTGTTTTGCTGTACGTAACATTGTTTAAATCTTAAACAAGGACACAGTAAATATGGTATACTTCGCATATTTTCACTCTATCATGACGTACGGCATTATATTTTTGGGCAATTCCACTGAAAGTAAAAAAGTGCTTTCTGTGCAAAAAAGAGCAGTTAGAATAATGAACGAAAAAAAAAACCGACTGACTCGTGTAGATCTCTCTTTCGAAACACCAAGATCTTACCATTATCACCAAAATACATGTATTCAGTACTCTTATTTACGTCCAGAACAAAATATTTTTCAGAAAAATTAAATCTTTCACAAACAGGAAACTAGAAATAAAAAACGCATTCACTTGCCCTCAGTAAATTTAAAATTGGTACAAAAAAGACCGCACTACTCTGTTAGTCATATTTAAAACAAACCGCCAAAACATTTACAAGAACCGTTTTTCACAGATCCTAACCTCTTCAAAAAGAATCATAAGGAGTATTTTTGCTAATCAAGCTTTTTACTCAGTAGAAGAGTAATTATAACATAAACTTATATACTGCAGTGCATATGCCATGTCTCTCTCGCTTTCATTTTTTCTTTCAGTTTATTGAAGACATGGTTTATCCAATGGTGACTGAACATTTATTCAAGCAAGGAATGAAGGTAGTGAAATATTATCATTGTACATAAATTTATAAGTTTACATAATTTAAATTTATGACTTATCCAATACCTTTGTACCACTACGTAGGATAAAAGTTAAATTTGTAAATTTACTTTTATTAAAATTTTTAAGTAACTCCGACATAAAATCTCTAAAAAGTAAAAAAATTAAATTTCTCTCTTAGCATTTTAACTTTATTAAAAGTACCCATTCATATTTTGATGAAGAGCATCGTCAAGTCAGGAGACCGCTACGTGAAGAAGTATAATTAGTTATACATTGATACAAAAAATTGATGATATCTACTAGTTTCAAATTGTACGTATGAAATTAGTTTTGTACATAAATCTTACAATGGCTACCAAGTTCATGCAGTGTTTCGATGTTGTACCAATTATATATAAAGAGTTAGCTTGATAGCCTCGCGCGCTGCGTGGTATCTGGCAAGGGGGACGGGGGCGTCACAGAATACAGCGATACGAACGGGCTGATGTCGTTGACGGTTGTGTGTATTTTACGAATTTTTCAGAGTAAATTAATGAAGACTGAAAACTAAACGACAGGATATTGTGGTTTTTTTACATGCCAACGTTGCTTACATGGAGTAAGTAGTTGTATACTCCATACGTTTATCATTATCAATATTCATTTAATTTCTATTATTTGTTTATTTAAATTAATTAGCCGTCCACTGACGTGACGACGCTGGTCATCAAAATATTAATACGTACTTTTAACAAAGTTAAAATGTCAAAATGTCAAGATACACACACACACACACACATATATATATATATATATATATATATATATATATATATATATATATATATATATATATTAGAGTTTTATATGACGGGGTTACTTAATTTTTTTACTTTTATTTTATTATTTTAAATTACTAGCATACACTAAATATTATTAAAGATTTTAGAAGTGCAACAACGCACGTTTTGAGTTTCAATACCAATGTATTTATTATTTGTACTTCTTCTGTTTTCTTTAATATTTTGTTTGTAAATTAGTTATTGGTACGGATTGGTTACAAACAAAGCATTTTTTTTTTGTTAGATGATAATAGTTATTCTTTTATGTTTAGGTGATCATTTTCTAGTGTTAGTTTACGGTTGTAGAGTTTAATTATTATAAAGTTAATTTTAATAGTTTGTCATTATATTTTTGTAAGCTTCAATGAAATTGTTAAACTAGGGGATTGGGAGAAAAATTAAAAAAGCTCAAAATGAAGCCAAAGGCACAAATAAACAAAGCCTTGTTTCATTAAGCTTCTAAAAGAAAACGGTTTTTGCTACCTGAAGCTACTCAAAATGCTGAACTGCGCAGTCAAGAAAATCCACAAGACAGACAGCGTCGTTCGGAGATATATGCGTTGACTGTGACCTTGCAGAGATCTAATGAAAGATATGTAGAACGTAGTTTACGTCAAACAATAAATGCTAGGAATACCAGTATTGCACGATCTAATGTAACTCTAGAGAAACGCTTAAGTGGCTTTAATTCGTGTCAGTAATTTGCAGGGTGTTGCAATTTGTGAACTGAATCAAAGAAAGTAATTAAATAATCCAATGACAAATCTGCTTTAGCTGAACTGCAAAGTTTACGAAACGCATTACCGCAACTATTAAATGTCTAGTATTCACCGTTTACAATGAAAATGACAATGGTTATGTAGCTACATACAGTGTTTCGTTGCTAAGCAACACTTCCTGGAATAAACACGTAGTTAAAAACTAGAAAAGATCTCATTATCTTTAAACGGCTGAACGTATTTCTTTGAATCATAGCTAAGAACCATCTCGATCACGTCAGCTTTCAAACAAAAAAAAACGCATTAAAGTAACTCCATTCGTTTCGGAGCTACGATGCCACGGACAGACCCACAGACACGTCAAACTTATAACACCTATCTTTTTTTTCCTTGGGGGGTTAAAAAATGTCATACGGAAGCCGTTAAATAAATATATTTTGAAACGACCTTCCTTATAAAATTTTTTGCCAAAACTAATTATATTTGTTTAAACCCACGTGTAACATTTTAAATTATACCTCTACATACCACATAATGTCAAAGAGACTTTTTAAAGATAATAATACAATTTCGTTCAGGTTTAAACTGTTTTGTTTTCTTTTTAAAATGTTTATGTTGCTGAAACTAGCATGTTTTTAATAATTTTACTGCAATATAGCTAAATTTTATAACATCCCAAAAATGTTTAAGTACTTACCAATATTGATAGTAAATAAATAATTTAATATCCTTCAATTTTTTCGGAAATCTTTCACATGGTTGTAGTGTGTCACGAAAAATTTACAAAATTTCATGATAAATTTCACAAAGTTAAGTATAAATCGACATTTTAATAACGTTGTAGTAATCTTTACATATTCAGTTTGCTGTGATTAGAGCCAGTGTTGCGTAAATTTCTCTTTAAAATTGTAATGTTTCTAGCCCAAAATTATAAGAACAATAAATATGTAACTAATAATTGAATACACATTGAAGCAATATATTATGTGAAATATTATATATTTTCTATATTTGATATTCTTGTTTTAATAGGACGATAATACCCGTCATCCGGCTATGTGTGAATTGTTAGTCTTGAAAAAACATTTTCAAATCTTTTCTGATTTGAAACAGTATTCAAACAATAATAAATTATTTAATTCCTGTATAGTGTTGTTCCAAACATTAGGACAAAAATGTGCTTCTTAACACTCTTTTAAATCTGAGAATAATTGAGCAGCAAACTTTCGAAATGAGTAAATTCCATCTTATCGAGTTGTAAAGAAAAGTAATATGTATTATACACACACACACACACAATATATATATATATATATATATATATATATATATATATATATATATATATATATATATATATCCTTATATCCTTATATCTTGTAATAATTACAAGAAACAAACATGGATTTTTCAAGGAGACATTGATTAAGTTTATTATACCTGAGTTTATAATTGTATGTAGCTCAGCTTGTATATTAAGAAAGCGTGTTCAGATCATTTTCATATTTTTTGGACACATCTTGTTTTGTGTTTGTAACATCATCCAAGTATGCACATGGCACGAATGAAAACACTCACTTTATAGACGTAGCCTACACTAGTGAGTCGGAGAGCGGAAGTGCTTTAAAACCAAAACAGATGTAATCAGAGTTTCCGTAGACAAAGTTCGCATGGGTGTTGGGAATGTCCTCACAAAGAGAACGGACTTTGCAGGCAGACAGTCCATAAAAATTAAGACTCTCGGGAGGGTGTATTTTGACGACCGAAGCGTGAACGATGCCTCTACACACGCCGACATCGAGATGGAAATATTATTTAACTGCCCTAGATCCTCTCTCACACTCACACGCTCGCAGGGTTTCCGAGTACCTAGATCCTTCTTTTTCCCGCCCCTCCTATGGAGTGAAGTGGCTAGGGATTCTTACCGCCCCTCCCTTCTGCTGTACAGAAAACCCTGCCACCTTCCAGAGGGAGCGACTCGCCGCTCTTGTCATAGACATCGGGGGCTGAAACTTTAATGGATTCTGCATGTCGGCATATAGCCGGCCACTTTGATGTGTTTGCCGTGGGATCCCATGGCGGGGTGCCCCTCGCCCCCTTTGCGCGGCCTTTTCAACACTCGCGAACTTGCGCGATGCCTCTCCCAGCTATCATCCCACACCCCCAAACTCAACCCTCGCTCTTAAGTACATCGCTATGGTTCCATCACGTAGCTAGACCGACACCATCCACAGCGAACCACTGGCAAGTTTTCTGAGAGCCCCATCGCCGTTAACAAACCGAAATTTCTGTTCGTTCCCCCTTCCCCGGCCGAGGTGGCTGATATCTCCCTGCTAGGTAGCAAAGAAGAATAAATTGCACGAGGTTCACTGAGAGAAATATTAAGTTGAGTTTAACTAAACTTACTTAGCGCAACTGAATAATTTGATTGTATGTAGCAAAATAAATATTTTTCTTGCTAAAACCAAATTCCTTGGTTGTCTTAGTTTCGTTGACCGAGTACAACATTTGGTCAGTTCGGGTTCTGTGCCGAGACCTAAAAAATACGCTGTAACACCTAGAACTGATTCCGTAACCTTTCGCAATTAGAACAGCTTTATTAACGTTTTTCAAAGTTGTGTTTCTAAATTAGAAAAATGTATATGCATGTTTGTTAAAAACACTTAATTTTCTTAAAGTGGCATTTTTTTGACGACAGAATCCATAGGAATGATGTTACTCAATAAAAAAGAGTTAAGGTCACTTTGGTCAATGCCTCACATGTTTTCCGGATCTTTGCAACTCACACTGAACCCACGCAAGTAATTCCTTAGTTGGGCAGACGATAACTTTTGCTTACCGAGCTCTGAGCCATAAGAACGTCTGGCTTGTGAACCTCCTGTGTACATTTCTTTCTTCGAGCAAACTATGTTTCAAAATACTCGACACGTTTATGCAATTTTTTGCTGTGTCTTAAGTCTGTATCGCGTCGTGCCATTAATAACAAAATGACCTGTGTCATCCGCGGTGTTGGATTGCGTGTCACACTTGTTCTTTATAAACGTGAATAAGCATGTCATTAAAAACATAGGCCTATACGTGTACATAATTTACCAATATTACGCCAAGGTAGCGTGCCTGCATTACTAAGCAAGTCAGTCTTGTTAAAATAATTTTTATCCCTGTAAGTTACAATTTTTCAGATCATGATTTTATAAATCGGAGGCGGCAATTTGCCCGTGCCCAAACAGTTTTTTTTATTAGTGGTAATTATTATATCAAGTCTCGTAGACTATTTGGATGTATGTTGCGTTGCGTCAAGGGGACATAATGACACATAACAGGAGTAAAAAATTTCGAGAAGCTTAGAACTATCACACTTGTTTTCATTAATATTTGTTTTAAACTCGCATATGGTAGTAGTTTGACAGTAATTGCTGACATGTGTAATTACCTTTATTTTAATCTCATCAAAATTGCTTACATTAGGTGACTTTTAAACTTCTAGTAGAAGTATGTTATGTAACTAGATTAATATATAACAATCAATATAATCAGCTTCAGATATTTATTCGCCTCAATCAGAATATAAACTCTATCTCTTGGTTAACATTGCAGCCCCCTCCCTCAAAGTGCATGTACACGCAATCTAACTAAATTGTCATGTGAAGCGACGTGTAAGATATTGTTGATTTGCATTTTTATTTTGTAACTAATTTCATTTAGTACTAAATATTTGACTGTATATCACATTCTAGGTATAAAACTTTTAAACTTACAGGTGATATGTGGAACTTATAAATTTAAATTTGACAGACAGTTGGATATAAATATAGCATAAGTGTCCATATAAGTATACTTTAGTGAATTTCGTCTGAATTAATGACAAAGTTATTTTAGTCTTGAACGTTGTAGGTATTACTGCGCAAAAATTCTTCCTAAACGGTGTGGGAAGTTTCTTAACTTCCCATACTGTAAGTGGCAAATATTTAGCGTTTTTACTATACAAGTATGGTAAAATCTGTGTACTTTTGATCGTTTCCTTGAAATGTAAAGGATTGCTATCACTAATGAACGACAAACTATTTTACCATACCAATTATTATTATTATCATTCCAGTACATCGGTGTTGCATATTTATAAATATTTTTTTAAAGTGAAGAAAAATGTGAGTTGCGTCCGTTCGACAGCGAGATTACTTGAATATGTGACAAAATACATTAGTGAGGATAGGAATCGCCCATGGACTATGTAAAGAAACATATATCAGGAGCGATCTTGGTAAACCGTGAACAACGAAGTCAGGATGACCAGGGTCTATAATAGAACCCATGTCCTCCTTTAACGCGTGTCCAACGAATTTTTATTTAAACTTAGCTCGATTAATTATTTAAACCCATCCTTTTTTATTCTATATTCACATACGCTTCGTTTATTAATTATAATTGCCCGTGAGGGAGATAGTTGTGTGTGTGTGTGTGTGTGTGTGTGAGAGAGAGAGAGAGAGAGGGAGAGAGAGAGAGAGAGAGAGAGAGAGAGAAAGAAAATAGTAATATTCGTCCAATATGACGAAGATTATTCAAGGTCCAAAATAAAACGTTTGAAGCATCCAATTTGTACAATTCCGCCATTTCGTTACATAAACACACCAATGTGAGTTATATGGAAATTTTCCGCTTCCAAAATATATTATTCCGACGCTGGGATGTTTGTGTGTGTGTGTGTGTGTGCGTGTGTCACAGTAAAAACACTTTCGTCTCCACAGTAAATAATTGTTTCGATATGTTTCATTTCAAAGTAACTTTCCCGCAAAAGTGTTTATCTTGCGGTAAAGAAATCTTGCTTTGCATCGAAGCTAATGTCGTAAACATATGTTTTGCGTCGCAATATGCTTTAAAAAAATATCGTGGGAAATAAAGCTAGTTCCTTTGTAGATAAGATATTTATTTAAAAAAAAATTAGTAACCCTCGCTGAAAATTTAAAACAAAAAATTAATTATTGCGGCAGAGCAACTTTACAGTGACTCATTGTTACACAAGTTTTTGCTGTGGCAACGGAAGTGTTTTTAATATTTATGTATACACACACATTATACACACATATTCCAAACACATAAAGAATGGTCACGAAAGTATGGAACAAACTATGTATTGATGATTCTTTGTAAATAATTAGATAAACTTATACAGCGAACATTTTTGGTGGGCACAAATCTTAAGGCACAATTTAGTGATTGAAATTGACTTTGAAAACCGAATTTTGTTGACATAACAAAAAGTCAGAAATATTAATATTGACATTCTGGATGCGTTTAAATAGTAAAAGGATTTACAAATGTGAAAAAAATTGTTTCGAATCTCATTCACCTACCTTAAATATTAAGGTTGCTCGAACCTGATCTCTTTGTCACGTGTTGCCTACCTGTTAGGCTTCGATTCAATGTGCTATTAATCCAAAACTGTTAAATTGAGAGGGTTGGAGCAAGGCGACCTATTAGTTTATTGGAGTCTCCTGCTGAATACTATCTCATTTAATAGTCATATATACAAATATATATATATATATATAAAGAAGAAAGGCTTTGCCAACCACATTGTCTTCTGAATGTAAAATGTATTCGAAACAATTTCTTCACAGATTACCAATCTGCTTTTTATTAATAAACACCAGTTAACTATTCATTATTTATCCATCCAACCTTACTTTTGGTTATAGTAACACACATTTTTTTCGATGATCAATTCCCATTCGCAAATAACGCCAGCCACTAATATTAACAGCAGAACTTTACATAATTTTTACAAGAAAACACCTCGAAAAGTTTGTCGTTTGTTACATATTTCCGAGAACATCTGTAGAGAGAGACAGAGAGAGTAGTGCGTAAATTATATATCAACACGGAGGGAGTGAAATCATAAGTGCAAATAAATAGGGAAACATACTTGCAACGTTCGGCCAAATGTGATACATAGGAGTGGTAGACGGTCTTTAATGTTGTAAGGTTTATGACAAGTCCTCTATCTATCTACCTTACAGTTAATTTGAGGGCTAATTTAAAAAGCAAGAGAAAATACAGTCGTCTGAGAACACAGTTTGTGCCTCAGTGGAGTTAAACATGCCGGATTCCCAGAGAGCAATAACACGAGGTTTCTTTTAATTATAATTTTAATTGACCTTTTATGATTATCATTTCCTACTCAGTGGTAATGCTCGGAGGGAACCATACCAGGTGAAACTAGACAACCTTAAGAAGCAAAGTGTGTTGAGACGTTTATCATTCGTTAACGAGTGATGATGGTGTGACCATTCAAAATATGTGG